>JAJPCS010000204.1:327754-349859 GCA_021164005.1 Willisornis vidua nigrigula
TGCTGTTCCTTGGAACAGATGAGTATTTGGTGATGTGTTGGGAGTCCCCAGTCTTGCCACCTCCTTGGGAGCCCAGAGCCTGAAGTTTCAAATTCACAGATTTTTTTTTAAATTTTTTTAATTTTTTTTTGTATATGTGACTTTGGCTCAATCTTTACAATTTTCCTCAGTTCCTGCTTGATCAGCTCTGCTGGATTTGGAGCAGTTGCCCAGTCCTGTGCTTTCCCTCATTGTTCAGAAGCTGTTAGAACATTATTTTGACACAAATATTTATTGTGTTTATTGGTGGTTTAGCAAAGAAAAGGCTGTTTGATGAATATTTCTACTCTCTTTTAGTCCCTGCTCTCCTCTGCTCTTGCCCAAAGGAGCTTCTCACCCAGGGAATCAGTCCCTGGGATGAATCACTGTCTCAAAATGCTTCAAAGTCCTTCTGTGCCACCAAATCAGGCTGATGATCCAGATTTTGAGCTGTATGAGCTGGAAAGAGGGGAAGGGAATGAAGTTCTGCTGGTCCTGCAGCAAAGGTGGTGTTTGCTGGGGCTGAGAACTCTCAGTGCCCTCCCAACATCTGGAGGTTTGTTTTGATCGCACTCATTGCACAGAGGGAAAATTAGAGAATCACAGAATGGTTTGGGTTGGAAGGGACCTTAAAAACCAAACAGTCCCACCCCCTGCCATGGGCAGGGACCTTCCACCAGCCCAGGGTGCTCCAAGCCCTGTCCAACCCGGCCTGGGACACTCCCAGGGATGGGGATCCACAACTTCTCTGCCCACCCTGTGCCAGGGCCTGCCCACCCTCACAGGGCAGGATTTCTTCTTAATATCTGATCTAATCTGCACTCTTTCAGTTTAAAACCTTGTCCTATCACTACCCTTGTAAAACACATATATTACAAAACAAAAAAAAAAAAAAGAAAAGAAAGTAGAAAAATGTTTAAACATTATAAATGAAAGTCTAAAGTATGACCCTGAGGAATGAGGAGTTACAGTAACACCGAAATACGGGTGTGGAGATGAAATGGCTCCCACTTGAGTCTCTGCAGTATAAATTTGGAGGGATTCTAATTTTTCTCTTACAACCTGAGTGCAACAGCTCACCTGGCACTGCCCACAGCCCCTTGGGGGTCTGGGCTCTCACCTGGCACTGCCCACAGCCCCTTGGGGGTCTGGGCTCTCACCTGGCACTGCCCAAACACCCTTTAAGGTTTAGACTCCCAACTGGCACTGCCCACAGCCCCTTTGGGGTCTGGGCTCTCACCTGGCAGTGCCCACAGCCCATTTGGGGTCTGAGTTGTCACCTGGCAGCGCCCACAACCCATTTGGGGTCTGAGCTCTCACCTGGAAGTGCCCACAACCCATTTGGGGTCTGAGCTCTCAACTGGCAGTGCCCACAGCCCCTTTGGGGTCTGGGCTCTCACCTGGCACTGCCCACAGCCCCTTGGGGGTCTGGGCTCTCACCTGGCAGTGCCCACAGCCCATTTGGGGTCTGAGCTCTCAACTGGCAGTGCCCACAGCCCCTTCGGGGTCTGGGCTCTCACCTGGCAGTGCCCACAACCCATTTGGGGTCTGAGTTGTCACCTGGCAGTGCCCACAGCCCCTTTGGGGTCTGGGCTCTCACCTGGCAGTGCCCACAACCCATTTGGGGTCTGAGTTGTCACCTGGCAGCGCCCACAACCCATTTGGGGTCTGAGCTCTCACCTGGCAGTGCCCACAACCCATTTGGGGTCTGGGCTCTCACCTGGCAGTGCCCACAACCCCTTTGGGGTCTGGGCTCTCACCTGGCAGTGCCCACAACCCATTTGGGGTCTGAGCTCTCAACTGGCAGTGCCCACAGCCCATTTGGGCTCTGGATTTGTCCTTCTTAGGACTCAGAAGAGGGCACAGCCTTGTTGGGGTTCAGTGACACCAGCAGAGAGACAAACAGAATTACTGCTGAGAAAGAAACCCCAACTCCTGCCTGAAGGAGCAACTAAAATATGCAATTTTGAACAGAGCAGGGACTCTTGAAGTTCCCATGAAAATGATCCTTGAGCAGCAGCAGAGCAGGCTGCCCACTCTGCAGAAATAAGAAATCTGTTGCTTTCCCATTTGAGATCTTTCAATGAAACAGCCTGGACAGCAGTTTAGAAGAGGAATATGCATTTTTCTCAGAGTAATTTATTTTTCCTGCTACCTACAGCTCCAGCATTTTCAGAGCGGAGGCTGTGTTGACTTGAACACCCTGTGTCTGTTTTTTGTGTAAACTGTTCCATGGCTCTGCTGCCAGGAAATTCCACTTCTGTTCTCCTCTATTTGAATTAGAGAAAATCAGAGCTAACAAGTAGTTGGGATTTATTGTGTGTTCACTCTAAAAAGAATCTCTGAGCTGGTCAGTTTTATTCTTTCTTTTTCTGATGTGTCTTTAAATGTCCCTGTGCCAAGCACAGCCCTGCTGGAGCTGCTGAGAGGATTGTTTTCAAGAATTAAGGAAGAGAGGCAGGTGAAGGAATTAGCTGTTCAAAGATGACTCTGAAGAGGGATGTACTAATTAAAAATCCGAGGGATTATTTCAGCTGAAGTGGTTTCCTTTCCAGAGACACAAATATTCCCTTGAGAGACCTGATGATGAGCTGTTAAAAAGAAATGCAGCTCATCTTGTTTTGTGATATTTTTTATTTGGAATATGCCTCTTTTCCAAGTAATTTTCAGAAGGTTTTACATTTTATAGAGCAAAAATATAAATTTGGAATGGGCAGAAATAAAAGAAATGTTAAAAAGATTAGAATGGAGTTACTTTATGCCTTTGATATGAAATACAAACAATAAATACCCCAGGTTTCTGAGGGGGTTTCATGTTTCTGAGAAGGTTTATTCTTCAAAGGATGTGCCATCCTGGTAATCCACACACTCCTTTCTCACAGACAGGAATTTGTGCTCACAACCAAACTAAACCAAACCCCTCCAACTCCACAATGTTGTCAACTTCTTGCTCTTTAAACAACTGAATTTTATCAGGCTTCAGTTTACATACATGGCAAAAAAAGCCCAGAGGAGGAAAGGAGTGGACAGAAATATCAGGAGCAGGTTCCCTTCACACCCACCAGGCAACTGGACCTTCAATGAGAAAAACTGGGGTTTTGACAAGGAAAATTGCAATTGTGCTCATTTTTTATGACTAAGTGGAGCAAACTGGGGTTTTGAAAAAGGGAATTGCAATTATATTCATTTTTTTTTATGTCTAAGTGGAGCAACAGGAAAATAAACCCTGCTATTTTCCTAAGAGATAAGGATGGGGAAGGGACTTTAAAATTCCCTGTGAGTGGGAATAGGAACTGAAGGTCTCGGGCTGGCTCAGAGTCTCTGCTTGGCACTGTGGCCATTCACAGGGGACTCCACTCTCTCACAGCAAAGTTCTTATTTTCAGGAGAAAAAGAAGAGAAAATTGGTTAAGATGAGGTGTTACATAACACTATTTCAGATTAATTTACAGCCACTTTAGAGGGTGAGAACACCCCTTGGTGAGGAAGGTCAGTGGTGAGCCATGCTGGGATGGTTGGCCATGGATGTGCACACACAAAGTACCTCCTCATCTGAAAAGCAAAGAACATCAAGGTTATCTCTGCCACCTCTGAAAAACTGTGCAGGGGAAAGAAATAGGAGTAGGAAAAATAAAAGCAGGTTTTATTTATTTAATTATGTATCAATTGGTTTGTTTTGCTGAGGGACCTCTATACAACTTCCACAGGCCAAAGGGTGTCCTGTGTGTGGATGGAGGGATATGTTTTAATTCTTTTCTTCCTCTCTATGTTAGAATGACCCTCAAAATTGCTTTAACATATGAATGGTAATTCTTTTCTCTTTTCTGGGACTTTTCCTTTGCTTTACTGAGAATTTCTGAAGCTGTTAATGGATGGCTAAAACATGTCCATGACAAGTGTTTGTCACTGGAGGTGAACCCCTGCGTGCTCTGCTCCTTAAACATGACCAGACAGTGGCAGCTGAAGCAAACCTGCCTGTCTTGGGGGTTATTTGGAATTGTGAAAATGTCAGGCATTGCCTTTTTGAGGAATGGCTGAATCAGTAGAAGAGGTTCCTGCTGGGAAGCTCCAAATCATAGAATCGCTTGGGTTGGAAAAGACCTCCGAGATCATCAAGTCCAACCCTTGGTCCAACTCCAGTCCATTAACTAGATCAAAAATTGCTCCAAGGATGTGCTTTCCAATTATTGGAGCTCCTTATGGTCTGTCTGGGGCAGGGAATTCAGCCTGGGACATCCTGGGACATCCTTAGCTGCTGATCCAACAGCAGGGAAACCCCAGCAGGTGCTGCAATTTAATCTGAGAGCTGCAATTTAGTGTTTGAGTGGCAGGTTTGAGTGGCTGTGTGAGGCTGAGGCTCTGCTGACACAATCACTGTGTGCAGCCCAGGAGCAAATATTTATTGCCCTGTGCCACAGAGGTGCTGCTCTGATCTCCTCTATTATTTACCTGCTCTGGAGCATCCAAGAGGGGCCCTCTGTGCTCATGAATTCAGTTTATGTGACTCCTGCTCACTTCTCATTCCTGTTCCTCCTCCTTTTGTGCTGTTCTGCTTGGCAGGTACTTCCCATTCCCTCTGGAGCTTTTGGGCACATTTATGTCATTGTTCTTCTTCCCCCCAGTCCTCCTCTATTGTGTGGTACTGACTGTGCTCCTTTAATGAATATTCCACACAGTGTCCCACTCTCTCTCCTCCTGTCACACACCAAAGGACTATTCATCAGTCTGTCTGTGATCCTCATTATTCAGAAACAGACACACGTCACAGCCCTGAAAACAGACTGTCTGTCTTACTTAGGATCATCCCAGAACTCCAATAAAAGAAAGATAACAGTGCAAAACACTCAGGGCTACGACAAACAAGGGAAAGAGTGGGAAAATGGATCACCACACAAATAAGGATTTTCCATTCAGAAGCCTCATCCCAAGGCTGAGAGCCAAGAACAAGCAATGGGCAGAGGAGAGAAGAAAAAAAAATCCAATGTATTTATTTTGAAATGATCTCATGTTCCAATATCCAAACCCATTCCATTCTGGTCTTTGCTTTCCATACTCTCAGCTCTCCTGAAGCACAGCTAAGACAAAACCTCTCCCATTCTTGGGCAGAATGTGGGAGAGAAAAGCAGAGGATGCAGCTCTGGCACCCACAGAAAATTCAGAGGAAATGGAGGCTGCTTGGAGACCTTCTACCAGTTGCTTATTTTCTCCACCTTTCCTTTGTTTCCTCAGTCTCTCTTTGCTACCTCCCTACTCATGTAAATAAGTATATAACTAATATAGATAAACTTTATATCTTCATTGTATAAAAGATGTTCTCCAGAACTCTCAATGCTTGAGTTCTATAGAAGCAAAATATTTCACTCAGAAATGGACTTTCACAGTAAGAAAAGGATAATTTCTTAAGTGGAACTTCAAATTAAAGGCTTCCAGTATCAGTGTTTGGGTGAATTGGGTTCATTTTAACAAAGGGGCTGCCCCAAAGGTTTGCAGTTTCTCATCAAGGACCCAGCAGAAGACCTGGGGCAAGCTCTTGGATCTTCAGATCTCAAGCAGCCACATGTTTGAACCACAAACCCTGTTCTTGGTAAATGACCTTAAGGTGCAGATCTGAATCTCCTGCCTTTGGAAGGTGTGCAGAGATTGATGGTGAGGCCAAGCTTTGATCTTCCCGCTCTCCAGGAGGTGGGGATGGGCTTGGGATTGGATCCATCCCTGTTCTTTGCTGTCTGATTCTCTTGGAGTCACCAAGGAGCTGCTGAGCTGTTTAATAGCTACAGATGGAGAAAGAGGTTGTGCTTTCTCAGGCAATGAACGATCTGTCCTGCAAATATCTGCTTTTGTGGGTTGTAGGAGGGTTTGGGCTGTCTCTGGAGGATGAAAAGAGCATTGGAGGGCAATAGTGATGGTTTCAAGCACAGTGTTGTTTGAGTTCAGGTTGTTTATGCCTAAATGTGAATGAAGACTGAGCTCCAGTAACTGCATTAACTCTTCTCTTTCAAATGCATTTGTTTTACTTAGAAGAGGTGGGATATGTGAGGATTCTTATCTTACTGGAGTGAAGGATGAAAAGAGGAAAATCTCCCAGTAAAGTGGATTAGCCTGAAGTTTTGATCTTTGCATATGTGCAGACATTAATTGAATAACTGGGAAAAAATGATCTTTAACACAGCGAGTTGCAGGATTTTTTTAGTGAGGAGAAAGAAAGTGCTTGCTAATGATGATGCTGAATAATCAATGCTGAAAATAAAAAAAAAAACTTATGACCAAATTAATCTACTTTATTACTTGTCTGTCTTTGCTTAGCTAGGGGAAAACAGTCCATGAAGAATCCCTCTTGACTGAAATAATAACAAAGAAAGGCAAGATGCTGATAGGAGGCTCCAAAGCACTTAATAGGGTATGATTTTTAGTCTTGGGCTCTAAACTGTGACTTCACGTGAGGTGCTGTACTTTATATATTAAAAAACTCTTACTTTTGAGTCACACTTGGCTTTCATCTTCGCCCTGATTTACAGCAAATGACACCCAGAGCTTCACTGAGAGCAGGGGGAATGAGTGCACTCAGTTTTGTCTTTGTTTAGAGCCTCTGCCCCTGTGGTTGCCGAGGCAGCAGCTACAGAGCACCAAGAGCCTGCACAGAGGGCAGTGTTTGAAGCTGATGTTTTGTGTTGAGAAAGAAGACACGGCCCCACAGGAAAGGAACCAACCCTGGGGGTCTGAAGAGTGGGGCACACATGGCCCTGAGAGCTCAGGTGCTCTGGGATGTGAGGAGGAGCTGCAGGCTGCGTGTTCCACCAGCCCTCCTCGTGTCCCAGGGTCACACATCAGGGAGGGCAGTGCCATAAAGCTCTTGGTGGCTCCTCTGGCCTTTCTGATGGCCCTTTGTTCCCAGAAGGTGCTGCTGAAAAGAGGGCTGTGTGTGTCTCACCATGACATGAAGTGAGGTGGAAAACAAACATGTTTCCATATTTGCCTCTGGCTGACAAGGAGACAGCTGAGGCTCTGGAGGCTCAGAACAAAACCTGTGTGTGCCTTCACACTGAGCCAAGGGAGGGGGAACTGGAGGTTTGCTATAAACTCATCTCTCTGCTCAGGTCTCCAATATCATCCCAGCTCCAGGAAAATCCATTACTTCCCTGACTGCTCAAGCTGCAAGCTCTCCCCAAAACAAATTTCTCTTAGCTTGGCACCTCAGCTACAAGTGTTGAGGAGGAAGGAACTATTATTTTTTGTAGGCTTTCAATTTGGCACTCATGGAAAACCTGATAACAAGTTAATATCCAACCTGCTGAAGGAAAGGCTCTGCCACTGGAATGAAAATGTCCATTAGAGATACAAAGCCTGAGTGTGGATTTTTGACTTTGCTCTCACCAGGAGGAGGATGGAAAAGCCAGTGCTACTGCAAATTATGTTGGCATCATATCAGGCACTTGGAACCCACCCTCACCTTGGCTAATATGGCAGTTGTTCTTCTTTGGCTTGTAGAAAAACACCCTGCCCAGAGCAGAGGTCCCAGCACAGAGTTCCTCATCTTCAAACCCACTCTGATTGTTTTACCCCAGGTCAAAGCTCTTGTGTGGCAGGAGAGCTGGATTTTAGTAAGGTTTGGACACTTGAATGGGAAAGCAGAGTCCAGGTGGGGGTTGGTCTCTTCTCCCAGGCACTCAGCAATAGGACAAGGGGGCATGATGGGCTCAAGCTCTGCCAGGGGAAATTGAAGTTGGAGAGCAGAAAAAATTCTTTGCAGAGAGAGTGCTCAGGGATTGGAATGGGTGGATTCTCTGTCCCTGGAGGTGTTTAAGAGGAGATTGGATGTGGCACTGAGTGAGAATCCACCACGTCTTGATCCAAGCCCACTGTGAACACCAGCCCATGGCACAGAGTGCCATGGGCTGGTGATCACAGTGGGGTTGGATCAAGGGTTGGTTTGATGATCTCAGAGGGCTCTTCCAACCCAGGTGATTCTATGATCCCTTCAGGACATCTTTCTGTCCTGTTTTCCCTGGCTGGTGGATGCACAAGCCACTGAAGCACCTTCAGAGGGCACTGAGTGGGCTCCTCTGCAGTGCTGAGTTGCAGATGTGGGTGTGGGTGTGGATATCTCCAGAACTCTGCCTGTGACAGGTCTTGCTTGGCCACCCCGTGCCTGAAGGGAAGTTCTACCCAGGTGGGGGTTGGTCTCTTCTCCCAGGCACTCAGCAATAGGACAAGGGGGCACGATGGGCTCAAGCTCTGCCAGGGGAAGTTGAAGCTGGAGAGCAGAAAACAATTCTTTGCAGAGAGAGTGCTCAGGCATTGGAATGGGCTGCCCAGAGAGGGGGTGGATTCCCCATCCCTGGAGGTTTTTCAACTGAGCTTGGCCATGGCACTGAGTGCCATGATCTGGTAAAGGGACTGGAGTTGGACCAAGGGTTGGACTTGGTGATCTCGGAGGTCTTTTCCAACTCAATCAATTCTATGATTCTGTGATCTTGTATTTCAGGATCTCTTTGTTTTTGTTATCTCTGCTCTGTCTGCCTTTAAATGCTTCTAATACACCACAGAAAGTATTTGCCAATCCCTTTCTCTCCCAACTCACATCTTGTCACTGGCAAACTTCTCCAGGGTTTGGGCTCAGCTTGGCTGGGAGCTGTGCCTCAGTTTGGATGCTTCTCTGAAGTCATCAAAACAAACTGGATCAGCCAAAATTTGCTTGAGAAACTCTTGAAAACAGGCTGTCTCCTGAGCCTTCTAATGCTTTTGGCTTCCAGTCAGACTGGAAATGCCATGGAAACAACAGTTGTGGCAGTCCAGCTCCCAGCTGCTCCCAGACCTCATTGGTAGGGAAAAATCACAAATTAATTGAAAACAAACTGTTCTAAGCTCAGCAAAGGTTCAAGCACAGTTTGAGATAAATTCCAGTAGTTCTACATTGAGTCAGACTTGACTTTTTCCTTTAGCAAGTGGTGACCATATAGAGTTATTCTGCTTCAGGTTTGCATCTTTAAAAGTGTTCATTTCTGGCCTAAATCTGTTTTCTTCAAAGCTGGTGGGCAGAGTTTGGGTTTCAGTAGGAGCTGAATATTTTGAAAATCCTGCTCTGACTCTATTTTCATCCAAGGCACTTCCACCTCATGTTCCTAAAGCCACGTGCAGGGATGGTAATCAAGTTCCTGTGAGAAGGGCACGTCAGTGGGGTGTGCTCTGCAGAAATCAGGCAGTTCTGGCTCTTAAACCCATTAAGGGTTTTGCCTCCTGTTGGTGCAGAGGAAATCAAGACACTCAGAATTTGTCAAAGCTCTTGAGAATGTGCAGGTTGAGCTAAAACGCATCAGACTGGAGGTTTCTCTCTCAGAATTTGAGAAAGTAATTAGGACACAAAAACAACAAATCTAGGCTGGGGAAGTTTGAAAGGCTCTGGGTGCTCAAGGAAAAGCAAAGTGATGAGCAATCCCTTTGAGGAGTATTGTGAGACTCATTAAATCAATATGGAAGTTGCTCATTTCTCCACAAGAGCTTTCTCCTTCCCACGTGCTTGGCACTGCTCTTGGCAGGATGGAACTGGCACAAATGTGAAGCAGAACAGGGACTTTTGCACCTGGTTGAGAGAATTTTAAACTCTTCAGACATAGAATGGAAGGACAGAAACAGGAATATTGTCTTTAAAAAAGAAATAAAAAACCAAGAGCAGATCAGGGAATACTTGAGCTGTGGGCAGCATTAATTAGGGGCAGGGCAGTGCTTGGTGCAGGATCTCCCTGGTGCCTTGGCAGCAGAGGAGGTGATGTGAGGTCGTGTATCTCCCCTGGCTTCAGTGGGACTGCTCTGCTTTGCAACAGCTGGGAACCTCCTAGGCTAAAAATCCTTTTGCTCTCACAGAGAATGAAAATATTCTGCTCTCAGGCACTGGCACCTGTGGGAAAATGGGAATACTGGAAAGCTGGCACTGGTGTGGAGCAAATGCTTTGTGGTGTGTGGTTCCAGCAGTGCTTGGGAAGAGTTGGGTGCTGGAAGGGAGGGGTTGGGAGAAACCACACACAGTTACAGCAGCTCTGCTGCCCCAGGATGACCTGTTTGACTGGTGTGCCTCCAGGCAGCAGTCCTGGATCTGGGGTGGAGTCCTGGATCTGGGGTGGAATCCTGGATCTGGGATGGAATCCTGGATCTGGGGTGGAATCCTGGATCTGGGGTGGAATCCTGGATCTGTGATGGAACCCTGGATCTGGAATGGAATCTTGGATCTGTGATGGAACCCTGGATCTGGAGTGGAATCCTGGATCTGGGGTGGAATCCTGGATCTGGGGTGGTGTCCCTGCTCTGCTGTCCCAGGATAACCTGTTTGGCTGGCTGTGCCTCTGAGCAGGAATCCTGGATCTGAGGTGGAATCCTGGATCTGTGATGGTGTATCCCTGCTCTGCTGTCCCTCCAGGCAGAAATCCTGGATCTGTGGTGGAATCCTGGATCTGGGATGGAATCCTAGATCTGGGGTGGAATCCTGGATCTGTGGTGGAATGCTGGATGTGGGATGGAACCCTGTGCAGCCCCTTGTTTTCCCAAAACCTCCAGCCAGTGTGACACGAGGTGGAATTCTCCCTTCCATGGATTTGACACAACACCCCTGACCATCCAACTCGCTGCTGGCTCAGGGTGTCTTGTTAAACACTTTGTAGCAAGGACAGAAGAGCCTTCATGCCTGATCCAAGTTTAAAAGATTTAAACACCTTAAATGTAACCAAACTATGGGTAGAAAAACAACCCAAACAGTCTCCTTTGAACCTGCCAGGTGCCTTGATGGAGACCTTTGCTGTGCCCTGAATTTACATCTGCCTGTCTTGTTGCTTATGTTTCCTGTCTCCATGGCACTGACTTTCAAGGAGGATAAAGTACAGAAGTGAAAATTTCATTCCAAATGTAATTTTGATTGTATGATTTTAATAGTGGTTTGGTTGTGGGGTTTTTTTCCTTTCTTTGGGGTCATCTTTTCCAGAATGGTTGTACTTCCTGGCAAAATGTAAGTTCATTTCCTCTAGAATTCTTGGCAATATTTGTATGTGACTCTCAAGGTCAGGACAGTTTGTCAAAGTATCCAGCTCTCCCCTCAGCTTGTATCATTCTCTTCTCTCATTTTTCTTCTTAACCAGACCCTGCCCTGTGTAAGGAGAAAGAAGAGAAGTGAAGCATTCGTGGTGAGATGTTACAGATCATTAATTGCTGATGGGATGTTACCCTGAATTTTGGAGCTGGGGCTGTTCTCCTCTCAGAGCAGCACATTTCAGTTCCCAAAAATAAAATGTGCTGTACCAGGAGAAGTTGTGCCTGGCAGAGCTGGTGGCCTCGTCTGTCTTGCAGACTTGTGCAATGTGCTGTTGGAGAAGTAACAAACTCTTGGAATTCAAGTTGTCAATAATTCAGGAATTGAAAAAAAACCACAGAAATAAATTTGAATTGAAGCAATTTGGAGGTGCCCAACCTGTACAACGATGCCCTTTGTGTGCTGGGAAGTTTAGGATGACTTCTTTGCCATTCCAAATATGAGAACTGCTAAAAAAAATGTGATCCCTGTTTTATGCTTTCTTCAAGCAATAATTTCAGCTGGTGCTGCTGAAGCACATAATGGTCTTGTCATCCCATTCCAATCCATCCCAGTTCCTGTGAGGGAACAAGTGGGATTGAACTCTGTGTCTGTTTATCTGCTGAGCCCTCAGGCTGTGAAACTCTGATTTAAAGCCAAGCAGCACCTTGAGGGCCCAAGCCCTTCATGCCAGGGATATCTGCAGCACAGAATTGCAAACATGCTCAGCTGAGGGGGGTTTTTTTGGTATGTTGCTTTTTTTTCAGACCACCTTTGGTGTTCTTAAAATGTCTGGTTTGGAAGATTTTTTTAAAAAATACTTTCAAGCTCTCTCTTCTGCAGATTTTCAAGAAGGTGAGTAGTTCCTGCAACTGGAAAGGGCAGGAAGATTTATTCAGGCATAGTTTCAAGAAGTGCAAATGTCAGAAAAAAAAGTGGAAGAAAGTAAATGCAGAACCACCCAAAGAGAGCAGCCAAGGTAACAAATTTACAGTAAAAAGTCTCCTGCAAACACCCTCCTGTGTGGTGGGACCTGCTGGAATCTGGTGGGGCTCCATCACCTGCTTTCTCCACAGGTTGGAAATCCATAAAGCAGAGTGTGTTTAGGGAAGGGTCTTGGCTCACTTTGTGTGATGGTTGGTGAGACAGAATCTAATTGAGCTTCTTGAAGTTGAATATCTGGGAGTTTTCCACCAAAGTGAAAGGGCTGAATTAAAAAATCACAGGTCCATATTTGAAGCCCCCATGTCTCAGACTGCTGCCCACAGAAGCACGAGGTTGTCCAACCTTCCTAAGCATTTTGGAAAAGAATATTTCCTTCTGGGAGATAGAGGAGTGACAGTGAGATCAAGCTCTTTGCTGTTCAGCCTTAACCAAAACTTTCATGTAGTTGGTACACACAAGGCACAGGTCTCGTTGCCTTAAATAAAATGCTGTTCAGTCTGTACTTTTTTGCATTTAAATAGATTTTTTTTTCTCCTTTAAAACATATTTAATTATTTTACAGGCAGATTGGCCGGTTAATTGTTGGCAAACTCAGCGTGTGCCGAGTGGGTGGGTGTTTCTGAGGAGAGAAATCTTGTTTTAAACATTCAATTCCAAAGCAGTTTTCACAAGAGGAAGACAAATCCATAAGGAAACTAATGAGGCTCAGCTGAATTGTGGGCACAGGGGAGTGGAACCACAATAAACGTGGTTCTTATGGACAAGGTTCCTTGTCAACAAGTCTGGGCAGTGTCAGACTGTGCTTTTAGGAGATCCTTTTTCAGTGGTTTGTTCTTCAGTGTGAGCTGTCAGGGAATCTTTCTAACTCCTTGCTCTGATCCAGCCCAAAAGTTTCCCCTCTCTCAAGGCTGTCCATGTGTCCTAGTTCAGCAGCTGGACCAGTTTATCACTGTGTGGGGGTGATCAAAGCTGTGGATTCTACTCCCTCTATTCATTTCCCAGGAACAATGGACCATTTGCAGCAGCTGCCCAGGGCACACCTGACCCCTCAGACTGGGAGCTGGCTGGGAAAGACACCTGGGAGATAAGAACTGAGAGAACTCCCCTGCAGGGAGTCCTTGGCACCCCCACACCCACCTGAGGGCTCAGCTCTGCTCATGGGCCATCAACAGTTCCAAAATCCCCCCTGACTCCAAGAGCAAATCACCCACTGTGTGACTCCCCGCGCTGGGGGAGGGACTGGGTGTTCCCACCTGGACCTGGGGGTACATATCTTGGGGGAGAAGACCTCAGGGGTCACTCGTTGGATCCGGAGGAGGACCAAAACCTCGATAGGAGGAGACCACCCCTCCCAACCAGACTGCAACTCTCAGCTGCACCAACAGGTTTTCCACTGTGGACTTTTACTTTGGACTTGGGGCAACCACGTGGGGTTCAGCACAGGGGCCACCAAACCCCACTGTTTGTGCCCCAGGGGGCTGGGTTACACTGCTGGGGTTTTTGTGGGTTAAAACCAATTTTTCTCTTTGTGCCATTGCATTTATTGCAATATTGTTATTAAATTGTACCTCTGACTTATAATCTCTCTTGTGTTGGGTTCATTTCTCCTGCTGGTTTACCTTTAAACCAGCACAACGTGGTCTGACCATCCCTCCAAGGGCAGCTTGCCTGTCTCAAACCCCAATTCCTGGTAATTTGGGCACCTATTGAGCTTCAAGTTCAGCACCCAAGAACTGGCCTTTCTATCTCTATTTACCTTCTTTTTCCTTCTGCAATTTTACAGAAGGATCTTTCTCCCAGCATGGTCTGGCTTTGAATCATGAAATCTTCCTCTGTTTGCAAACTCACCCTTACTCCCTCTTCCATCTTACAGTCAGTGTAAAATAAAGGAGTGTTTCAAGTCCTTCTAAACTACAATGTTTGCACCCAATCTCAGCACAGCTCTGTACTGGGAGTGGAAATGCTTGGATGCCTTTTGGAGAAGGAACAGGTTGATCCTTAAGGAAAAACTCTCCAGCTAATTATGCCTCTTGCTTAAGGGTCCCACCACCACTGAGAGCTGCACAGAGGGACAGTCTGGAGAGCAAATCAAGAGGAAGGTGTTTTCCAACATCAATTTGCCATGGAGATTATCCTCCACACAACACCATTTTGTGTCTCAGATTTCCCAGAACCTTCTCTTTGAGTTCTTAAGAATTCAGACCTTATGCCTGGGAGAACATCAGGGACAGTCCTGACAAAACCCTTTTAAGACATATTTGAAAATAGGATTTCAGGCTGAAAACCAGAACATAATTCCAAGTACTCTGACAGGTGCAGTTTGGGATTGTATTTTTTTCAGGAACAAAGTGTCTTTGATGCAATTTTACAGCTACTGAGAAAGTACAAGTTAATCTCAAGTGACAAGAAGTGTCTTTTCAACATTCTTGTTCAGTAAGTCTTGAGCTTGTCAGGTAGAAGCAGATCCACAAATCCCTCTGCAATCCCAGGATAGGAAGAGTCTCAACAACTCATCTCATCCTGTGTTCAGGATGACAGTAAAAGGCAGAATTCCCAGCTTCCAATTAATTTTCCTGATGGATTTCATTGGGTCTTGCACTGTCCTGTTGTGCTCATGGTGGAGTGCTCAGTGGTGATGGCAAATACAGTTCTTGTCTTGCTGTCACCACATTGTCCTGGGGGCACCACTGAACCTGTGGTGGGATTTTCTGCAGTTAAATACATTGGGAGGGGTGTTTGTGTCCAGCAAATTAAGGGTGGGAAATAGTTAGAGGGAGGCAGGGAAGGAGGAGGCACAGGGGCAAAGAGAACCAAAACCACACACAGGTTTGAATAAGAGCTACAACCAATCAACTGCCCATGATTTCACTCCTCTGGGTTTGCCAGGACTTGGTGTCTGTCTCCTGGCAGGTGGGGATGTGTTTGCTGGAAGAAGTTGCCACCCAGGGTTGATGACTGTGCCTGGATTTCTTCCTGCAGATCATTTCAGTTCTGAGGGTCCTCCTGCAGTCTGGAAAAGGTCACACCTGGCTGGAGACACCAGTGCTTGCAGTTCCACTGCTCCTGAGTTCCTCCTCCTCAAAGGAGCACACAAAGCCTTAGGAAACCAACAGTAATAGGACAAGAGGGGCTTAAGCTGTGCCAGGGGAGGTTTAGGTTGGATATCAGAAGGAAACTCTTTGCAGAGAGTGCTCAGGCACTGGAATGGGCTGCCCAGAGAGGGGGTGGATTCCCCATCCCTGGAGGTTTTTCAGCTGAGCTTGGCCGTGGCACTGAGTGCCATGATCTGGTAAAGGGACTGGAGTTGGACCAAGGGTTTGACTTGATGATCTCAGAGGTCTCTTCTAACCCAACTGCTTCTATGAGTCTATGAAACTCCCAGCAGAACTGGTCTCCTGTAAGACTGAAAGCAGAGAGCAGGTGGTCAGAGGGACACTCAGGATGGCTGATGCCGTTTGGAACCTGTTTGCTCTGCTTTGCTGTCCTGCTAATCTGCTGGGAGATGTTTCCTGATCCTGGGATGCACATTTAGGATGCACCTTCCAGCCCAAGGGAATATTCTACTGTTGCTGGAGCAGAGGGAGAGCAGATGGCTCTGGGCAAGGCAGGGACTCCTGGGAGCAGCAGGGGACAAGGCAGCAGGAGACACTGTCCCCAGGCCCAGAGTCCCTGGGCAGGGACACAGACTGGAGTTCTGCTCCTCTGGGGATTGACAGAGAGCTCCAATCACAGCAGTGCTGCCATTAAGAGGATGATAAGTATAATTGCTTCGTGCTAATCTTGTCCAATATCTGATTCTTCAAAAAGATGAATCAGTAGTACTGAGCTGAAAGGGTGGTTGGGGCTCAGTGAGAGCCTCAGAAATGAAATCCACTCCTGGAGGTACCTCCCAGTCCTCTCTGTTGATGGAAAGCCCTTCATTAAGTTTTCTTCCAAATTATGCATGAAATGAGCTACGTGAGGGTACTGTGATTTTACTGGGATTTAACCCTCCCATTCCCTGACAATGCTGAGCCAATGGCAGTGGGTGTTTTAGGAATTGTTCCAGGAATTTCAGGATTTTAGGAAATTCAGGATGTTTTAGAAATTGTTTTAGGCACTCAGCACTAGGACAAGGGGGCACGATGGGCTCAAGCTCTGCCAGGGGAAATTGAAGTTGGAGAGCAGAAAGAAATTCTTTGCAGAGAGAGTGCTCAGGCATTGGAATGGGCTGCCCAGAGAGGGGGTGGATTCCCCATCCCTGGAGGTTTTTCAGCTGAGCTTGGCCGTGGCACTGAGTGCCATGATCTGGTAAAGGGACTGGAGTTGGACCAAGGGTTGGACTTGATGATCTCGGAGGTCTTTTCCAACCCAATCCATTCTATGATTCTGTGAAGACAGACAGGGATTTATCACAGGTTAGATCTTTTACCCCTTTGGCATCAGTTTTTGCCCCTGGTGGAAGTGCTGGCATTTCTTGGTTGTGCCGTGTCCTTCTTCTCATCCATCCCCCCTTTACACTCCCTCCCTTCCAGGGCTGCTCAGATGTGTCAGCTCAGAGGCCAAATGCAAAAGTGGGTAAAGAGGAGAGTAAAGATGGAAAAACCTGCTGGAATTTGGTAGCCAAAGGGCTCTCAGTAGGTATGAGAGCTCTCACGTCTGCACATGGAATTCATCCGTGGGCAGCTGTTTCCAAAAGCCAGGACTGAAAGAGTTCCCTGAGTGTGAACTTGAACTTCTTGGGTATAAGTTTAGTGAATAAGAGCCTGATAATCCCTTTCTTTTTTCCTAATGAAACTGCAGCACTCCCTTCTCTTTTTTTTTCCTTTTTTTTTTCTCTTTTTGCCTCTTCATTTTTTTAATTCAACAGCCACACGGCAAAGCTGCAAGATTTGGCCTTTAGGGCTGTGCTGGAGGCTCTGACTCTGGGGTTCAGCATTCCTGCTTTATTCTGTATAATGAACTGCACTTCTGAGGGAACAAACACACATTTCAAACATCATCATTCACAGGACTTGCTTGTTTTATATTTCTTTTATTATGAATGAAACCAATCTCTTTGTGTTTGCAAGTTTGGTCTTAACACAGGAATAATAACTCGAACAAGAGCAATAAAAATTGTTTCTTCAATCCATACTGAGGGAAACAGAAAGTTATAAGGATGAAATATAAAGTTATAAGGATGAAATGAAGGCTGTCTTGGCTAATCTTGCATCAGAATAAATTCTAGAGCTGAAAGTAAATGAGTGAATTACAACTTACATTACAATTTCCCCATGGGCTTTGCCCATATGATTAAAAACAAAACAGTCTTCCCAGGAAATGGCTTTTTCCAATAAATGGCAAAGATTCATCTTGTGGAAAGGACAATTGGCCACTGAAGGAAGATATTACTGTAGATATTAAAAATAACAGCTTGTTTGGCTTCTTATCCTCAGCTGAGGCTTGTTTGTGTTGGTTAAATAGCCATTTAGTGCCATTTGGAGCATCTGTTTGTAGTTTTCTACCTGATGTACCTCATTCAACTCAGGTTTGTTCTAAAAACAATGATTATGCAGAAAAACTCTGCCACCTCCATCAGCCTTCACAACCCCCCCCGAGATTAAACCCATCCCTAAAACTCTTGTTTGCCTGTGCATAAAGGATTGAATTTACTCAGTCAGACGTCCCTTGGTCAGTTTAATTTTGTAATTGAATTTTCTGAAATGCGTTTTTTGTGCTCATTACCTCATGAAAATTAGTGGGAGTTCACATACAATGAGCTGGACAGATGAATAAAGCAGTGCTTGAAATGCTCTGCAACACTTAGTTTAGACCTGCACTAACAGCAAAAAAATAAGAGCTGGTATTTTCTGGGTTGGGTTGATTTGGGTTTGGTTTTTGGTGTTTTGTTTTTTTTTTTTTTTGTTGGTTTTTTTTTCTTGTTTGTGTTTTTTGGGGTTTTTTGATTGGTTGGTTGGCTGGTTTTGGTTTGTGTTTGTGTTTTTTTTTCAGTGCCCAGGGAATCAGAAAGGAATTATTGGGATTTCTTATTTGAATGCCATGAATCTGAGCTAAAAGTTGTGTCTCTGTAGAAAAGACTTTGGGTGCTAAAATAATAGTTTAATAATATCCTACATGGAAGATATTTATTTTTTGAAGGGCTTTCATGTGCTACCCATGTAGCAAAGCAGAGCTGAGCTGCATCAGAGGGTCAGGCAACAGAGATGATCTGAGTGCCAATCAAGGATGGGGCTCAGCAGTTTGTACCTCCAGCAGACCACGGGGAGGGACCGAAACCATCTGCATCCCAACTGTGGATCACAACTCTGCACATCCCTGATTCCCACCAAGCTCTCCTTTGATCCTGTGTGTGCTTATTACCATGGATCAGAAAGCCCAGCTCAGCTCAGCAAGTACTGGATGTCTCCCTTTCTCCAAAATCAGGCTGGAAACCTTCCCAGGGATGCATCTGCTCCTTTAATCTGCCACAGAGATGGAGAATTTGTGAAGAAAATGAAGGCTGGAATAAACATTAGGCATCCTGACTCTTGATGCTGTTCTGGTAGAAAAAGTGATTAGAACAAGTGGAAAAAGCTTCAAGAGATGTTTTACTTTGAACTCTAAACCAACTGAGGCCATGCAAGGGGACCAGAGGGTGTGGCAGAAACAATCCCTTGTTCCAATGGTTTGTTTGGGATGGAGCTGTTGGAAAAGCAGCAATTACATTCAATGGAAAGTTCTATCCAAAGGAAGGTTCATCACTGAGGTATTTTTTATGTTTTACTTTCTGTTCTCCACAGCACATACAACTTTCTGCTCTGATCCTTGGTACAGTCAGGGCTGCTCAGGGGCAGCCCCAGAGAGGGTTGTACAAAACAGTGCAAATAAGAGTGAACCAAATAATGAGCAATGGTTCAATATTGCAGGAATATTTTATTTGCCTGGGGTTTAAACTCCCTTTTCCACTGCTCCCTTGGTTCTCCCATCTTCTACCTGTTTTTGTTAGCCAGAACCTGCCTTTATTTAGGAAGGGTTCCATTTAGGTTCCTCCAGCCTGACCTCAGTAAGTGCAGCTCACCCCACAGTCTTCTGAGGAAAAGTGAGTCATGGGATCATAGAACAGTTGGGGTTGGAGAAGAGGAGGCTCAGAGGTGACCTCATCACTGTCTATAACTACCTGAAGGGAAGTTCTGGCCAGGTGGGGGTTGGTCTCTTCTCCCAGGCACTCAGCAATAGGACAAGGGGGCACGATGGGCTCAAGCTCTGCCAGGGGAAATTGAAGTTGGATATCAGAAAAAAATTCTTTACAGAGAGAGTGCTCAGGGATTGGAATGGGCTGCCCAGAGAGGTGGTGGATTCACCATCCCTAGAGATTTTTAAACACAGATTGGACATGGCGCTGGGTGCCATGATCTGGTAAAGGGACTGGAGTTGGACCAAGGGTTGGACTCGATGATCTTGGAGGTCTTTTCCAACCCAATCGATTCTATGATTCTATGATTCTATGACCTTTAAAGGTCTTCTAGTCCAACCCTCCTGCAAAAGAGCCGTGACATCTCCAGGTGGATCAGGTTGCTCAAAGCCATGTCCCACCTGCCCTTGAGTGTTTCCAGGAGTGGGAGATCCACCACCTCTCTGGGCAGCCTGTGCCAGCGTTTTACCCCTTCCCTGCAGAAAAGCCCTTCCTTCTGTTTAATCTGAGTGGACCAACTTTTGGTTTGGCCATCACCCCTTCTCTCCTGAGCTTTGGCAGCACAGTGCAAGAGAGACTTAAACCAGCTCTGCTTTTCCTCCCAGTTCAGAGCCTGTGGCTGCTCCTGCTCCTGCTCCTGCCCCTGCCATCCATCTGGTTTTCCCAAAGCCCCCACTGGCACTGACAGCTGGGGTGACTCAGTGCCAGGGAGCAGGACTCTGATGGCTTCAATAAGCTCACTTGAACCTTAAATCTGGCTGTGGTGTGGGCTGAAAACTTCCCCTAAGAAGCAGGAGAAAGGATCCAATGGGAGCCTGTCCCAAGTTTTCCAGGCTCACTGCCAAGCTGCCACTTGAACTTGTGCTGTTCCTCAACTCTGGGGTGACTTGCTCCAGGCTGGGAGGGAGTTGGTGATGGGATTGTGGCCAGAAATTTATATGCCTTGAGGTCTTGTTGCTTTGCTCTGAGAAGGTCTTGTTGCTTTGCTCTGAGAAGGTCTCCTGCTGGCACACAGGAGGCCACTTTGGCTGGAATTCTCTCTGTTCCCAGAGAGGACACATCCCACATTCCGCTTTCCTTCCCTTTCTGTGTCCCCAAACCCTCAGCACAGTTCTTGTTTCCATCCCCTGGAGCTGCTCTGCTGCTGCTCTCCTGGAAATCTGCAGCCTCCAGGAATGATTCCCTCTGCTTCTCCTTCCAGCCTGACTTACCAGGTGCAATGTAGCTGTTTTGAGTACACAAAATACATAATTCTGAGAGCATTTTGAGAGGGTTTTCTGTGGGATTTTGGGGCTTTTTTGGTGGTTAGTGGCATGAAACCCAGATTATTGCAAATAAATCCTGGAGTCTGGCTGTTTATTACTTGCCTGTGGCTGTACCCAGCACAGAGTGGATGCAATTCTTGCTATTTTTCCCCTTTTTTTCTGTAACATCAAATACAACATATTCACAAAAGATCTTGGCAAGGGTTAAGATGCTTTAATGCATTTAAAGATGAAAAAAGGGGTTGCTTGTACAAGTTCCTTCCTTTTGTTTTCCTCCCAACCCAAGAAGAGGAGCTCTGAGTTTAGTTTACCTAAAATGATCATGATGCTGAGTTTTTAGAGCTCAGTCTGCTCTGGGCTGACTGTCCTGAGCAAGTGACACTTTGGTTCAAAATGCAGCTGCTGTTGTTGAATTTACTGAAATCCTGAAGGGATATTAATGGAAGTCTATTTTTTCCTTTTTTTTTTTTTTTTTTTTTAATTTAGCAAACCAGATTTTCCCATAACATTATAGAGCTACTTGAAATAAGAAGGTTGAACCTTCTGACATTGCTCTGAGTGTGGTGGAAGGGAACTGTGAGTCGAGGGAATGGTGAGACTGGTTGCAAACCCATCCTCAATCCCCAGCAAAATGAGGCAGTTCAACACATTTTCCACCTCAGTGACCCCACAAATCCCTTCAGGTTGAACCTGGTTAGTGATTTTTGACAGAAGAAATCCATTATAGCTGAGAAAATTTCAGACCCACATTGAGGCGAATCAGGAAAAAAAAAAAAAACCACATTTCTCTGTAACACATTTTGGGAGTGGACTAAATATTTCTTGGAAGACAACTCTAGCTGGGCACAGGCACCACACTGAGTCTGAATTTTCAGGAGTTCATCTCCCACTGAGGCCCTTTGTGCTCTTCTCCTGTGCAAGTGCTGCCTCTGGGAGCAGCTCTGGCAGCTGGAGCTGTGAATGAAAAGCACATCAAATGGGTCCTCTCTTCTTGTTTCTGCAACAAAGAGAGGGGATGCACAGAAAGGCTTTTATCCAAATTGCCACTTTCTGAGTGGTTTCTTTGTTTATTGTTTTCCTGACTTGAAGTGCTACTTCCATTTTCACTTTTCTGCTTGGCTGAGGGGACAACTGGTGTGAAGGTGAGCAGAGGTGGGACAAGGACTGTCATCCTGGACAAAGAACTTCTTTGTCCCTGTAACAGAAAAGAAAACTTTCAAGTACAATCCCACGATGAATAAACAGAGATATGAACACCAGAAAATTATTATATTGGTCTCCTAAATCCTGGGCTTTGCTGATGGTTTGATATTGTCATTCTTTCTCTTTTCTAGCAGCCATAAATCCAAGCTCACCCTGCAGAGCTCACTGTGCTTATCCTGGTTTTATACCTGCATGGGGCACACCATGTTCTGGCAACAGAAAACAGAATGCAGAGGGAAATCACCTTTGTAGGGAACAGGGAAGATGTTTCCTGGTTTAGGACCAGCTGGTCTGGCTTCACTGTTCAGGGCTTGCTGTTCCATTCTCATCTCCTTTGCTGCAGTTCTGAATTTCCCCCGTCATTACCTTTTCTCCGGGTATTTTAGAGTTGTGGTTGGTTCCTGGTCTGTGTCTAAAGTCCTGGCATATCTGGGATGTTCAGAAGCTCTTCAGACTCCATCTCTTTCCCTTT
>JAJPCS010000204.1:357026-383354 GCA_021164005.1 Willisornis vidua nigrigula
AAAAGACCAAACCAGTCTCAGATCAACACAACTGACCCAGTAAAAGACCAAACCAGTTTCACTCCATCATTTTCCTGCTGCCTGAAGTTAGATGGGGAAAAAAAAAGTTGTTTTCTGGCATTGAGGAATTACAATAACTGCAGATATTCCCTCACTGAAAGTCATCTATTCTCTCATCCTGCAATTAATCTTGTAAAAGAGCAAACAATGACATGGAATTAATCAACCACTGTGACAAAAAAAAAAAAAAAAATTGGTGATGGAAAGATGAACCCAGCTCAAATTAATTTTTTGAGCGACAGCTTGAAGCTCAAACAAGTGGAAAACATGGTGCAAATTGTAGCTACCTTCAAGAAAGGGATTTTAATGAGAAATGCAATGGCCCAGCAATACTAATCAGTCAGAAAAACACTCTCCACCTCGGGCTGCTGAGTGGAAATCCTCCCCACTCCTGCATTTTCCCTCTGCAAGGATTGCCCTGCATTGATCCCCAGGGTGAGGGGAAGGGGCATTTGGGGGGTGAGGGTTTGTGCCAAGGACAGGCAATGCTGTTAATTGATCTTCACCTTAATTAACAAAAGGGGTGGGTAGAACCCAGCTTGTTCTCATTTACCCCTCAGCTATAATTTAGCTGTCTTTGCCTCTGCCAGTGCTTTCCAGCTAACTGAAATGCTGCTGATTTCACAGCAAGGAGAGATTATCCTTCCTTTTCTTCCCAAGAATTCTGAAATTATCAGTGGCCTTTTCTTCTTCCAGCTTTAGGAGCTTGACTGGCACGTAGAAGGATTCAGGTTTTTTTCAAGGTAACTTCCTTAATTTTCCATTTTTGATGTTAAAAAGAGAAATTCCCTTACAATTCCTTCAGTTCTTTGTTCCTTTTTTTTTCCCCAAGTGTAAAGATGGGAAGTATTTCTGTAGCTGCACTGGTGATGATAACATGAGTTCTCTTCATTTTCAAATCCAGTTTCAGGATGTGCTTTTAAACAAGCAAACCAAGCCCACAAATTCCCTGGCAGTCAGGTGTCTTCTCTACCTGAGTTTTGCTGTGTTACATTTATTGCTTGAAAGAATAGTTGGAAAAAAAAATAATAAAAAAAAAAAGGACTGTGAAATAGAATAGTTTCAAACCCTTGTGGGAATAATGAAGTGCTTCAGTGTGATAAAGATTGAGTGGCTTGAAGAAGGTTTGTTGTGTGTCTGTCTGAGCTGGAAGGTGCCTCTTCAGCTGATTAATGGTCATATATTTTTCTGTGATTCCTTAGAATGGCAAACAATGTACTAAAAATAGACTTTTATATGGAGGTGAAGCTGCCTCAGATGTGCATGAGACACAGATTAGCAGTGACTGTATTGAATCTTGGTCTCCTTTCTTGCTTCCCTGCTGCAAGTCCTTTCTAGACATGATGACAGGGTAGTAGACAACAAAAAAAGAGGGACATGTCAAGTGCAACACCAATCTTAAATTAGTGAGATTTTACTCCCCTTCTGATTCCTAAATCCAGATATTTGGGAGAATATGAGATCCAGTTCCTCAATTTCCTCCTCTCTTCTCTTCCAAATGTTGGGTTTCTTCTTTTAATAAAAGTCACTGTAATCATACAGAGAACAAATGTTTGTCCAAACAACACATTTATTATGACTGGGGAGCGTGTCATGATGTATAATTTGCTTTCTTTATCTGAGAGTTATTATTGTTTCTCTTCAATATTCCAGGCTAGATGATTTCAATTACTTCAAGTGCTGCTGGAGGTTGTTTTCTGCACCTACAGTCACCCACTGCTTTCATTTTAACTTGAAAGGACTGAGAAAAATGAAACAACAAGTGGCAAACAACTGCAATTTGTACTTTAACTGCTGGTTAAAAGTGGGGGAAATGGAAGGGTTAATTCTTGGCTCTGCCAAGGCACTTTCCCTTCTGCAGCTCCAAGTGCAGGGCTATTTCCCCACACTGTGGGTTCCCACCTTCTCTCTCCTTCTCAAGAGGAGAATCTTTTCCTGCTCTTCATTCCTGGAGTTCTGAACCCTGAGCAGAGCCTGAGCTCAGCCAGACCTCAGTTTCCTTCTATCTTGCAATAATTAAAACCTTCTTTTCCTATTTTCTCCTTTTGTTTTTATGTGTATCTTGTTACCATTCCAGTTCTAGTTGTCCTGCTTAGACCATGAGAGCAGAAGAAAAGGGTTTTATTGAGACACAGGAACCCTTTTTGACTGACAGAGTGTGACTGAGAACAAAGCACTGGGTTGGCTGCAGCTCTTCACAGCCAAGGCCACCTCTGGAGTGTCCCACCATCAATACCCAGGGCTGGGAGTGCAGGAGCTCCTCTTTCTCCCCCAGTCTCTCCCAGGTGGATCAGGGACATCCATGGCTGAGCTTATCCCACTGTGCAACGAGTTGGACAGAGCTGGGAGAAACTGAACTTCTCAGCCTCATACTCTGAACCAGCACAGCCACAGGGAGGAGTCAGAACAGGGAGATGGCTGTGAAGCTCAAACCATAGTGAGGATGGGTTAAAGCTTTCTGTTAAAAAAAAAAAATCAACAGAAGTAACTCAACTTCAGGAAAGGAGAACAAATTGTAGGGTGGCAACAGCCTGAGTTGGATTCTGCATTTCAGCTTCTCTCTGGTCTGCAAATCACTTTAGAGCACAAAGAGCCAGGGATGAGATGATGATGTTCCTGTGCCTGTTGGTTCCTCCTGTTCCATGATTTAGCTGTGTCTTCCTTCTGCATTTTGCTCCCATGAATTTCTGATCTTATCTCTATAAAAAAAAAAGAGGTCATCATTTAAAACTTTTATCTTTGCTGATGATTTCTGCAAATAGAGCACAGAACTACATTTCAGGTTTACTTTGCAGCTTTAGTTTTTCAGAACTTTCTGGAATTCCTCAACAGCCACACAGAAATGTGGGTGTGGTGTCTGAGCTCACAGCTCAGGACAGGCTTTTCAGTGTATCCTCTTGTTCAGCAAAATTTGAGGGCTGTGAAGTGGCTCAGGAATGACTCTTGTCTTCTAGACAGTCCTGGCAGTGCCAGCACCCTTGGCAGGACACAACTGGAGGAGGGCATGGTCAGAACAAGATGAGTTTGGAGGAAAGTTAATAAATGTTGACTGTACAATCCACAAAAGCTCAGGAGCATGTGCAGCAGCAGATTCCTGCCTCTCCAGCAATGTTTGGAAGGAAGGAGAGAGAGAAGGACTGGGAGATCCCAGAGGAGCACAAGGAACATCTGCCCCTGTCCCTTGTGCCTCTGGCATATGGATCCCCATGAGCACAGGACTTTCTGGTCTGCTTTTCAAACAGAGTTGAGCCCTCTGGGAGTCTCCTTGCTCCAGAAGGCTGAGGACACACAGCTGTGCGTGTCTTCTGCAGCAGATGTTGCTCTCCAGATGTCCCTGAGGCTCACCAACATTTGGGGGGCAGTGGCCACCTTCACTCAGCTCCAGGGCAAGGGCATATGGAGAGAAACCTCCAGGAGTTTGCCCTGGGGTTGAATTCATAGAATCACAGAATCAGCTGGGTTAGAAGAGACCTCTGAGATCATCAGGTCCAACCCTTAATCCAACCCCACTGTGATTACCAGATCATGGCACTCAGTGCCATGTCCAGTCTCACCTTGAAAACCTCCAGGGATGGTGAATCCACCCCCTCTCTGGGAAGCCCATTCCATCCCTGAGCACTCTCTCTGCAAAGAAGTTTTTTCTGCTCTCCAACTTCAATTTCCCCTGGCAGAGCTTGAGCCCATCGTGCCCCCTTGTCCTATTGCTGAGTGCCTGGGAGAAGAGACCAACCCCCACCTGGCCAGAACTTCCCTTCAGGCAGTTCCAGACAGTGCTGAGGTCACCTCTGAGCCTCCTCTTCTCCAGGCTAAACACCCCCAGCTCCCTCAGCCTCTCCCCACAGCACTTGTGCTCCAGTCCCTTCTCCAGCCTCGTTGCCCTTCTCTGGCCCCGCTCCAGCCCCTCAATCTCTTTCCTGAACTGAGGGGCCCAGAACTGAACACAACACTCAAGTCCTTGCTGTCACTGGAGCCTCTGGAAGGTTCTGCACTGCCAAAGGAGGGGCTGCTCTCCACAGTGCCCATAAAAGCCTGAACACATCCCATGCCCCGAGCACCACCAGGCCATGCCAGGGCAAGTTGCAGGTCCCAAAACTGACAGCCAGATGTAGGTCAATGGGACAGTGAGTGACCACCACATAATTCTTGGGTCCTTTTTGGTTTTTACACCAAAATTCTTTTTGAGGGAAATTTCCTGGGGGATAATTACATAAAGAAATAAAAAATAAAGGTAGTTTTACCTCCTAAAATGAAGATATTCCTTCATATCTTCAGAAGGCAAGTTTTCCTTTGGACCTTGCTGTGAAACCAGCCAAATGTGTATTTTAATAAAAAAAGCAAACCCAGTTTGTGTGTAGCCAGTGCAAGGGGCAGCTCCCTGGGCACCAGAGGGCAGGCCTTGATTTGTGGGCAATTTGCTGCTGCCCTGCCCCAAACTCTTCTTGAAGGGACCTTCCCAGAGCCTCTTGTCCAGCCTGTTGGGATTAATTCCTCCATGTCTTATTTCTTTGGTCGAGTTTTTCACCTGTTTTCCACCTCCTTTACTCAGGGCTGGAAGGGGGTGGGAATGGCTTTGGCATGTGGGATATGAATAATGTTTTGAGAGAGGGAACAGCTGAGTAGAGGAACCAGAAAGATAATTAATGAGGGGTTTGGGGTGACATTGCCTCTTCTTTGACAATATATTCATAGTTGGTGAGCAGTGTTACAGAATAATTAATAAAACAACCAACATATGTTCTTTCTCTCAAGGTAAGGAACTAAATGGTGCATCATTTTGCTACATCTGGCGTGAGCGTGAAGGTGCTGAGACCTCTGAGGGGTTGGGTGTTTTGCTCTGGAATTTGCTGAGTATGGAAACATCCCTTGGCCAGGAATAATAGGAGCCTAAACCACTTAAATTTCATTAACATCTCATTTGGAGAATTTAATTGGTTTTATGTGTTTTCTGGCCATCCTGTTAGGGGTGAGGAGCAGATTTCTAACATGCTTAGAGGTTCTTCTTGGACTCTTACCTACAAATTCTTACATGGATATTCCTGAATGAATAAGGCAGCATTCAGGAAATAATAAATGCTAATCCCAAACATTTTTTTCCCTTTTTAATTTTGTTCCTCCTCATCATCTTTTTTTTTTTTTTTTTTTTTTTTGTGGTTTGTTTTTTTGGGGGGATTTGTTGGTTGGTTTTGGTTTTGGTTTGGTTTTTTTTTTTGTGTGTGTGTGTTTTTTTTTTTCCTGAGAACAAATTAACTTGATTGTTTCAGCAGTAATATCTGAAAAATTAGAGAGGGAAAAAACACCACCGAGTTCCCACAGCCACAACTCAGAGTGTCTGAACCTCCAGCAGACAGAGGATGGTGAAAAAAGGAGCTGCCTGATTTTATTTTCCTGTTAGGATGCAATTCCCTGTGAGATGACCTACATTCCTCCCCCATCAAAATGCACCAACAGTTAGAACAAAAAAAAAACAAACAAAGAAAATATTAGAGATAGTTTAGTGGAGTAATTTTGATCTGTGATTGCTGCTTCATTCTTCACTGTTGCAGGTCCCCACCAGCCACTCTGACCACTTTTCTTGTCAATCACCTGCTAAGAGTTGCAGAGTCCCATTTTAAACAGGGGGTCTTTTGTTATCAGAAATCAACTTTATCTCCAAAACAGTTATCTCTGAAATTACCATCATGAAAAGAATGAAGGGGAGAAGGTTTATTTTCCTTTTTTTTTTTTTTTCTCCAAGAGCTTCCAAAGGCATCGCTAACGCAGCATCAAAGAATCCGGAGAAAGGACGACCCTTTCTCAAAGCAGGGGGGACTATTTAATGAACAATTCACTTAATTCTCAGCCACCTTGTCCTTTCAGATGAAAAGCAAGAGAAACACATGTCCAAGAAACCAATCATGGTAAAATCTCTGTGCAATAAGGCAGAGTCTGCTGGAAAGAGCTGACGGTACAAAGGACTGGAGAAAAGCTGCTCTCCTTCCTTTTTCTCTCTTTTGTTGTGAGCACAAAGACAAATGTTTGCAATCAGATGATATTAATGACCAATCCAGTTGTTGGGGCTGGATGCAATTTCCAGAGGCAATTTGGATGAGCTGTTTGGATAAGAACTGGGTCCTTCTCGGGGTGATAACAAGCAGGGCACAAGAGGAACTAAGGATGTTGATGCCACCTTGTCCTGCTGAGCTGGAAGATAATAAGTCTAATATTTGTTCTGCCTCTTTTGCTAGAAAAGCACTGTAGAAATACTAGTTAATAACTTGTTCTGTTTTGGCTGCTGGACTAAAGTCTTTGGACCAAAGTCTTCTCATTATAGAAAATATTATGGATTATATACAAGAGACCTCTGGGCTGGGAATAATTTAGATGTTTAAAGTAGATATAGGAGACAGAGCCAGGACTTTGTACACTTGAAGCAGCTGGATCAGTGAGCACAGAAGAGTAAAGAATTCATTAATATGTATAATTAAATGCTGTAACTATGGCTCTAGAATCTGTGAAATGGTTTGCTTTGTGTCCTCAAGTGGGGTTTGTGTGTCCAGTGAGAGCTGCAATAAATACCTTTGCTGCTTAAAGATCAGTTGTCCATCAGCAGCTCCTTATTCTGAGATTTCTCAGCTCCAGGGGCAGCCCTTGCAGTGGGTCCCCCCTCTCTGGAGAGTACACCAAGGACCTGGGGGGCAGCAGTTGGGGGGAAAAGGGGTTTCAGTGCTTCTTCCCCACCCCACCCCCTGCAGGGACTCAGCTGAGCAGGATCTGCTGCTTTGAGGGAGGAATTCCACGGGCATCAACCAGAACGACCCGTGGTGATGATGAAATCCCTGAGCTCTGGGGCTGGAAATTCTGCTGTGTGCAATCAAAACAAGCCACACAGACACAGAGGGGGAGTGTGATCTCCTCTGTTGCATTTATTAGCTCGTCTGGGGAGTGCCTGTGTGGGATGTAGAGGTGGGAGACAGGCAGAGCATCATGTTATCAAGAGATTCCACTGGTAGAGTGCACAGAGAATCTTCAATACTCAGTGAAACTCTCTGGAAAAAGTCATATGAGGGGTCTGTTTTTATCACACTCATTAACAGATCTCTTCAAATTCCAGGCAAGTTTTGAGCAAGTCAGGATTTGTGGGCAGCACTTGCTGCTTGTCACTGTCCTCTTTCCCCTCCCCTTTGTTACTACAATATTTTTCATGATTTATTTAAAAAATCAACCCTCAAACTGTGGTTTTTTTCCCAGGAGTGGCTTCTTTTCTCTTCTTTCCACCTCCTCAAAATCCCAGTCAGTCTGTGCAAAACCTGAACATGACATTTCATTATTTTCTCAAAAGCAAAGTTTGAAATCAGCTCTCCATGTGGAGAAGCTGAGAGGACTCCAGTGTGTCAAAAACACCTATTTTGTTACCACTAATGGCAATGTTCCCTTTTTTCCCACTAATAGTTGTATTATTTCTTTTTTTCTTATAAAATGAATTATGTCCCTGGAGCTTTGTGGGAAGATTCAGATCTACAAACCAGACCCAGGGAGGTGAAGCAAAATTCTTATTCACTTTAAGCATCTCATAGTGAAATATGGAAATAAAAACTAGTTGGAAAATTAAAGGGATTTCCACGGGTGGTATTTTGTGTGTGGTTCTGACTGTAAATATTAAGGGCTTATATTGGAATCCAATGACAAATTTATAGTTTTATGCTTAAATCTAAAGGATTAAATACAGGCATTAGAGGTGTCCTGGATGATTGGGCTTAATTCTGATCTACTTAAAAAGGTCAGTAACTTGGTACTGAATGAGCCTTTCTCTGCTGGATCCAGGAGGGAAAAAGAGCTTTTTATCTCAGGAAGTTTAGCAAAGGCTTTCTTGTTTGGAAAGCCTTTGGTTTTGGAGTGAGGATACATAAAAACCTCCATGAGCTGGAGGAAAAATGAAGGTGTCACCTGGGAAGTTGGGCTGGGTGACTGTTGTCTGCAGTGGGAGAAAGGAAGAGAAGATTTGGGAAGATTATGGAAATTTCTGAGTTTAGCTTGAAATAGTGCATAAAATCCTCAGGGGGAGAAGCCATAAAGGCCACTGTGTTGTTTTAGAAAAATAGCAATTCCTTAACCAGATTAATTTTCCAATTTTTAGAACTGGTTCAATTTATTCCCTACCATTTGGTGACCAACAAAACACATTTCTAGTTGCTCTTTGAGGTACCTAAAACTTACCTGAGGTTGCTGTTATTATTAATTTCCAGAAGCTGAGGTCAGTTTGTGGACATAAAAGGCAAACATTGAAGAACTTTTACTTCCCTGTTTTTTCATGCTCCTGTTCAGCTCCTTTGTGGCACGAGGAGTGGGTTGGCTGAGTCAGTCCCACATCTGTCTCACGGGGACCTGGACCTTCTGCTTTGGATCTGGCCACTGCCACTCAGCAAGGTTTATATAGGGAGGTTTCCTATTTCTATTTTAAGCCAGGTTTAATTTCCTTCTTGGCTATATTTAATGAGAATCTCTTATTACAGTCCATTTCTCCAGAGGAAATTGGTAAATACAACTTTTCTAACATTCCAGAAATCACAAATATTTTCTCTTTATTACTTAGTGTAGCTCTTCCATTTATTAACTTTGATTGGAGACAAAAAATACTTTGGATCTTTCACTTGTGAGTAATTTACTGGGAGTTCTTTTATTTTATTGGGTTCAGAGTTAGTTTCCAATATGGCAAAGGGAAGAATTAACAATTTAAGGAGGAACAAGTATTTTGGCATTGCATAAAAATGTTGGTTTTCACTTGGCTCATAATTTCAGCTTCAGCTCTTGCTGCCTGGCAAGTAGAAGAGCCTTGTCAGAAATTCCTCTGTATTAGAGGTCTTGGAAGGGGGAAACAAATGCTGTTGAATTTCTAAATAGGGAAAGTTTCCCCCAAAGGGTAATTGTGCAGGTCTTTTCTGTTTAAAATCCAATCAGTGCCCCCTGCAGCAGATCTCTGAGGTCACTCGAGGCACCTTGAGAGAACAGGGAGCTCCTCTGTGCCTTTGCTGCCTCAGATCCCCAGCACTAAACAGGAGAACAGAAACAGGCCTTGGTTCTGTGCTCTGCTTTAGAGCAGCTCCCTTGGCACAGGGGCCGAGTCCTGCTGAAAAGAAGAGCAATAATACAGGTATTTTTTATCTTATTCCAAGATCTCAGAATGCCTGGCTAAGAGATCTTGTTTGCCTGTTCCTGCCCTGAGTCCCAGGGGCTGGCAGAGGTGGCAGAGGCAGCTCTGGGCTTTCAGCCCTCAGCAAGGGTTTCCATCAGACCATGGCTCTTCCACTGCCAACTGCTCCATCTGAGCACTTGGCAGGACATTTACTGAGCCAAATATTTAGGACAGCTCCTTGGAACAGAACCTTTTGGAAGGTCTGGACTCTTCTGGAGTCACAGGTCCCTAATTTTTCACAGGCTGCAGGAAGTGCATTGCTTTGGCCAAAGTCCTTGGGCTCCTGCTCCCACACAGGTGTCCCTCTCCCCACCTTGAAAGGACCTGGGCAGGTGTTGTGGTGCCAGTTCCAGAGGGCACCATCTCTGCCCTCATCCCGGAGAGGGAAGGGGCTCCACACTGCTCTGGGCTCCAGGGGAGAGCTGTAGAGCCTCTGAGTGTGCTGCTGCTTCCCTGGACAGGAAGGAGTGTGGATGTGACACACCGATCAGTCCTGTCTCCTGCAGTGGCGGACCTTGAACTCAGGTCCAAAGCAAAGCCTGACTCAGAAGGGCTCTTTGCTTATTTGATTAGACTCCATCTGTTCTCAGAGCCAATGGGTTGCTGACTGGGCCACACGTGCCAACAAGCCCTTTTCTCTTTGACAGACCTGGTGCAGGAATGGTTGAGCTCCAATCTGAGAGCTTTGGGGTGCAAAGTCAAGCAACATGTTTAGGAAATGCCTGAAGACAAAGCCGTGCTCTGGGCAGGCCCAGGGACCTTTGAACAGGGCAAATGTCTCCTTTCCTATCCAGGCTGAATAGTAATGAGGCAGAAATTTAAAAAAGGAGGAGACAAGCAGGATTCAGTGCCTGGGGTGGAGCCCCAGAGGGTGTTTCTGTGCTGGGAGGAGCAAGGGAATGCCTGTGCCAAGGGAGGATGGAGTGACATTGCAGAATTCCTGCAATTCTTTTGTGTCTGCCTTTAAATAGAGGGTTTTTTGTTGTGTGCAGTTTCCTCTGTTGGTTTGTAATAAGCACAGTTTTCATGTCTGCTGCACTCCAAACTCCTCCAGCTCTCAGTGACTCACCTGGCAGAGGAACAACCTGGGCTGGAAATGCTTCATTTGGGGCTGACAGAGAGTTGGAAATGTTTGAAACTTGCCCATCACAAGAGATTTTTTTCTCTTTTCATTGTCTGCCACTGGCTTACATTATCATTCCTCTTCTTCTAAGACCCAGAAACCCCCCAAACACTGAAGAAGATAATTAAAGCATTTTTAGTGTAAATGGAATCAAGCAAAAAGTTACTCTCACAGAGTCTGTTCTTACATTGTTGCTGTTTTGTCCTGCTCTCTTTAAAAAATATGAACTCCATTCTTAGTTTGATTCATTCCCACCCTCATTTGTGGTTATCTCTTTCACAAGGAAAAGCCATCAATTCTGACACCATTTAATTCACTTTTATTGGAATACAATAGTGGAAACAAATGCTTATGTGTGGATTTTATTATACAGAAAATTAATCTTTTTTTAATTCTTTCAATAGATATGATGGTTGCCCAACACTCCTCATTTTCTTGCTGCCTTTTGCAGGCACTCAGGTCCCTGTGGAATTACCTGAATTTGGGTATTTATCTCAAGGTGACAGCTGAGCAGGAAAATCCTCTGAGGTTGTTTTGCTCTTTGTCTTAAGGATGGCTGTGAGAGTCTCAGGGATTCATCTGACACAAACCCACAATCCTATGGATGATTTCCTCAGCAAGGAGAATTCTACTGTGTCCATCCAATTACCAGGAAAATCAAACCCCTGCTGGTAGAACTTTTCAGAGTTCATTTTTCAATTTAAAATAATACACTATGAACTCTTGTGCCTTAAGTGTTATTAAATTGCCTCTTAAATAAAATTTCTTTCCAGTGATCATCAGGTTAAGACACACAAATCATAGAATATCCTGAGCTGGAAGGGACCCTCAAGGGTCACTGAACTCCAACTCCTGCACAGGACCCTGGGCAGAACCTCCCCAGAAATCCCACCATGTGCCTGAGAACCCATAACAGCAAAAGGTCAGTCAATAATTTCATTAAGTAGAAAACAACTGGTCACTCTGAAAGCCTTTTAAGGCTTCTTTTTACTAAGGGACAGTAACAACAGCTCATTCCTTGCAGATTGTCATTCACTGGGTGTTAAAAACTGTCCTGTTGTGGACATCAAGGGTGGACATCTCTGTTTGTCAGGAGACAACTGCCCCTCACCTCTATTCTAACCAAAGTCTGACCAGAAAATCTAAATTGCAAAGCAGTCAAAGCAGTTTAAAGGTAAAAAATACCATGCTTAGAGGCCATAAACATTTTTTTTTCTGTTTGTTCTGTACAGGTGCTCTGTGAAGGTCAGTGAAGGTTCCACAAAGACTTCAGAGGAACTTTGTTTTAGCACAGGAATCACCCCTGGGTTTGACACTGGAACCTGTTTCAGCTCTCATGACACTGGGAGGATCCTGTAGTGTGAAAATGCACCCCTGGCAAGCAGCAAATGCCACTGTCAGAGACTCTGAGCCCACAGGCTGCTTCTCCTGGTGGATTTATCTCCATGGTGGGCTGATCCCAGACAGAGTCGGTGGGACCTTCTGCTGTCACTGAACAGCCAAAGGAATTGGCTGGTGGTTTGTAGGAGACAAGAACAGCATAAATGACACATCAGGGCTGTCAAAGCAGAGGCTGATGGTGGTGGCAAAGTGGTTGAAGCCTGTCAGGGAGGAGCTTTGCAAATTGGTGTGTCAGGTGTTGGTCTCTCTCCCCATGCTGAGAAGTTCTCTTTGATTTTTGGTGTCCTCAGTTGGCCCCGAGCAATCAGGAAAGCACCACAAGGTTCTGTGGCATGAAGGTTCCACCTTCTGTCTTGTCTTCTGGCTCTCCAGCCAGAGCCTGGGGGATCTCAGCTCACAGCAGAGGGGTCATGGGGAAGCTGGAATAAGCCTTCATACTAATCCCCAAACTTCTTATGGAGATGATCCATCTTGATGTGAATTCCCTTGGAAAGTTTCTCCAAGGCAGGAGATGCGGCTCATAATAATCCTCTTAAGATGTGGGAGGTTCACACACTTGGGGTTGGATTTATGACCTGGTGGACTGCTGACCCTCATCCCTTTCCTCAGCAGCCCCCAAACCCAAACACAGCCTGGCATGGCTCTAACAGGGGATTCATCTGCCCTTTCTTGCCCCTCAGAAGCTCTTTGGGGCTGCTGTAGGTGTTCAACCAGGAGCTGAGGACAACAGGGACTCACCTCCTGTTGTTTGTGCAAAACCCAAGGAGATTTCTGGTCTCCTTTCTGTTATTTTATTCACTAAAAACTTGCCTATTGGCAGAAAAGTTTTAATAAGGTAACTTTTGGAGTCCCTGAGGGACATTAAATAACACTAGAAAATAAATAGAATTCCAGCCTTCCTGAAGCTTTAGTTGTGCTACCTGGTATTGATTTAGTAATTACTGAATTAATCACTACACACACACTAAAAAAACCTCCCAAACAATAACAACAGCAACAAAACAAAACTCAGACCAAACAAAACCACACAAACCCCTCCACTTAGTTCAGAAATTGCTTAGTTATTTTTTAATTTATGGGGGTTTTAATAGCATAAATCTGCAATGAAGCATTTCCCTGAATATTCCCTTTGCCCTGGTGATGCTCAACATGATGGGGAAATTGTTTGATGGGAAATGAAGTGCTAATTACACCTAAAAAAAGGCAGCATCTCTTCCAGCTGCAGAACCTGACTTGTATGGCTGTCAGTAACACATCAAACCTCCAAACAGGCAGGTCTGGTATTTATGAAAATAATCTTGCCTTAAAATTGTGACAAGAGCAGAGCTCTTTGGGGTCTGAATAATTGCACCTTGGAGCAGCTGATCCACTTGCTGGGAGCCAGGACAGCAGTGGGGCTGGAATTGCTTGAATGAGATTGGGAAAGGAAACACTTTGTTAGGCTCTAAGGAGCATCTTTTACCCTAGAGACTCTCACAGACTTGTCTGACTTCATCTCAACATAAAGAGTATTGTCAATTATAGATAATCCTTGGTCATTAAGTGTGGATCTCGTTTGGTTTCCATGTTAACACCCCTGTCCCTGTACAGCTGCTCCAGCTCAGTGGGCCACTTGAAGGGGCACAGCCCACTGCAGTGGCACCCCCTGTGTGCTGGGAGGTGGGATGGAGCTCCCTGGGGGTCAGCTCGACCTCCTCAGCTGGAAATGTAGGTCAGCTGGAGCTGCTCCTTGCCCGGGAAACACAAATCCTCACACGCAATTCCCAGCCTGCTGCATCTGCCTGTCCTGGGAGAAAGCTCATTTTGCTGGGGCAGAGAGAGGTTCATCTGACTCTGTGCCATTAAATCTCTCCTGGACCACCTCTCTCAGCAGCCCAGAGCCCATCATTTGTGCTGCATCACTCTGGTGTGGCTTTATCTTCCACCACTCAAAAGAGAAGAATTAAATAACAGTAAAAACCCAAAGAGTAAGTCCTGAAAAAGGCAAAACTTGCAAGCAAAATCAAATCCCACCAGCTGGTAATGCCAGGGAGGAAAATTAAGTGGCTGTGGCAGCAGTTTAAAAGAAGCAGCTCAGCAAAATTAAAAAGAGAATTCAAAGCAGCAGGTCCTGCCCAGTTCTCAATTTGAAAGATGTTTGTAGGACTCGCTGTTGAGATTTGCAGGTTTGAAGGCTCTGGAAGGAAACTGCAGGTTGAGTTGATTGAAGGGAATATTTCACACCACTGGGATGAAAGACCTGCCCGATGCCAAACCATCTGCAAGGGCTGGGCATGCATAAGGAGAGGCATTTTTACTGGCTGAGCACTGGCAGAGGTGGCACAGAGATGGTCTGGACTCTCCATCCTTGGGGATATTGGAAAGCCGTCTGGGCATGGTCCTGGGCAGCTGCTCGAGGAGGGGCTTGGACCATCTGACCTCCAGAAGTCCCTTTAACCTCAACCAGCCTTTTACTCTGTGAATTCAAAATGTGTGACCTAAAATGAACACGACAATCCTTGTTAAAATTCCTTTCACTAATTGCAAAGCTGTTGTGATTGGGCTCTCTTGGCTTTGTGTCTTTGCCTCATTTTTGTATTCAAACAAGAAATTCCTTTGCTTTCCATCCAGGCTGGTGCTGAACTATTTCTGGGAGGGTTTTTTTTTTGCCCTGAGCCACCTGAGGCTTTTCAAACCTGAAGGCAGCTTGGGTTTGTCCTGACTCAGGCACTCCTGACCCCTCTGGAGCAGCCAGTGGGAGAGCATGGCCCAGAAAAAACCCTTTTTGTCCCTGCAGTCTCAGTTGAAGAGGAATCTGAATTTAACAGTCTTTCCAATCTCTGCGTGTTTTCAAATGGATTTTTTTAAAAGAGACACTTTGTTTTGCTGCTGCTTTTTCCCCTCTCAGTTTCGAGCCCCATTAAGGAACCTCCTGCAGTTTTCCCTCCTCTCCCTGTGCAGACACTGCTGCTGGTTTAGAGGAACCACTGTGGCCTTCTATGATCCATGTATTTATCTTTTAAAACTTGATTAAGAAACTCCAGGCTGGATTTGTTTCCCCCTTATTAAAGCACTTGATTTTTTTTTCCTTAAGAAATCAACAGACTCACATGTAGCACTCTAAGTCCCTCTTTTTTATAGGCATATTGTTCCCTTTATCATTAAATAATTACTTCACCATCTCCAAAATACCCATGTTCTAACATGAAACCACACCAGGGGGGTTGTAACAAGTTATCTGTAAAGTCCTTTCCAACCCCCAAACCATTTTATGATTCAATGACTCCATTAAATTAATTTGACATATTTTCTCACTCCTGTGTACAAACTCCTGTGTAGCATCTCCTGCCCATTTTCCTCTGATCCCATCATTTTTCCTCACTGGAAATTCAGCAGCAGCACTTAAGTTGCAAACCAAATGAGCTTTAGGAGGGACCAGTTTTCTTTTTCTTAGGCAACACATAATTATCCACTCCTCAGCTCATATGAAATTTATTTTCCCATTAAGCTCACACAGCTGCATCTTTCCCTTCAATCTCCCAAAAATATTCCAGCGTTGGATTTGCTTTCTGGTCATTTTAGAAAACCAACTGGAAGGAAAAATAAAAGCTGCCATATCTGGAAATGCATCCTGATGTTTGTCTGCCCACACAGACTCTGTTTCATTTGCTGTGGTGGGAGAGGTGGGTTTGTACCAACCCTGCAGTGCTTTGATTTTGGCCTCAGGAAGTCACGAAGCTCTAATGGGGATGCTTTGGCTTCCCCTGGCTGGGTACAAAGATGAAGGACCAGACAAACATGTTCACTCAGGATTTTGCAGCTTCCTTTACACCAAGATTCCAATTTGATGTAACGAGGGGTTTGCCCACACTGAACAATCTTCAAATCTGGCTCCTTTTTATTTTGGACATACTGAAACTGTGGAGTGAGATACACACAGGTAGCCCCAAAAATGCCAAAGCAGTGGAAAGACTCCAAGAATATTTATTTCAGAGACAAGAACACAATAAAATTTACAAAGGAAGAACCTCCCAGCAGTGCTGCGACACCTCCTGATTTCTTCCAGACTTCTCCTTTTCCTCCCCCCCCCCCCCCCCTTGCAGGTTCTCTCCTGCACCTGCCTGAACTTCTCTTTCTCTCTTCCACGTTCCAGACAAAGACAGAAACTGCATCTTTCTCTGGAATGCAAAAGGAGAAGGGGAAGAAAATCATCCACTGGTTTTGAGGAAAGTCCCCTTAGGCAGGAAAGGATTCCTAAGGGAAAACAAGTCCTGACAAATCCTTCCCAAAGGGAACCCACCCCACAGAAACAATCTTATCTCTGCATTTTCATAGGGCTTAATTCCTTCTCTGCTCTTTATTTCTGCAGCTGAAACAGTGTCCTCTGAAAGGCTCCCCTGAACAAAACAGTTTAATTCACTGTTCAAAGTGAGTGAGGGCAAAATGTTGTCACCTTTTTGGCAAGTTCAAGCAGCCAAGGGGAGGAGCAGGGAGGGATTCTGAAAAGGAATCTCTGTCTGCACGAATTTTGGGTAAAACCACTCCCATTTCCTGAAAGAAAATCCATTTTAAAAGAGGTTTGAAAGGTGCATTTCCTCGGTGTGAGCCTGAGCAGGACCCCCAGTGGTACCTTCCAAAGCTTTCCATGGAACCTCCCAGCAGAGGAAGAATTGGGCTCTGCCTGGAGTCAAAATAGGCAAAAAAAAAAAAAAACCATTTAAAAAGTGTTCTCCTTGGTCACAAAGGTGAATCAAAACACCTAAATCTGTCTGCACTTACCAGCTCAGCATCTTTATTTATGAGGAGCATCATTGACACTGTCTCGGGGTGCTCAAGGTGAGCTCTGTAATCTCAGTCCTCTTCCTGCCTTCTGGGCTCAGGTTGATTCTTTAGACCTTTGTGCACTTGGGCCACTGAGCCAGAGAGACTTAAATAGTCCCCTGTGTCTGCCACGTCTTGTGTGTACAATTTTAGAGAATTATTCTCTTAAAATTCCCAACTGGTGAAGGAAGTGGTGATGGATTTCCATTAGAACTCAGAAAAAGAAAGATTTCCCTCTCTCCCATTATCACCTTGATGAATCTCTGGGAGCTGCACCTTCTTGCCCTTCCGAGTTCCTCAGAAGAACAGCACAAGGCAAATGGTTTCATGAATCATCTCCTATTGACAGGGCTGTCTATCTGTGCTTGGGGGAGATAAGGGCTTTTTATCTGCCTTTCCAAAGAGGTTGTGCACTGAATGCACGTGGCAAAAATGTACAGAATAGTCTCTGGCTGCTGCTTTAAGAAGAGCAGATTCAACCAAATAAAAGTGGTGAGAGAAACATCATTTATTTAATGCTGTATCTTAGTCTTGGGCATAGATTTTGTCTTAACACAGTGAAGGAACTCCTGAAGATTGGGATGAGTCCCAACCCACCCCACTGATGAAATCAGCCTTTGGCTGACATCGTTGATATCATTCTCCAAGGATGGTTCAGTCCAGGTCTGTCAAGGTGACTCCAAGGGCTCCACAGGTTCATTTTTTTTTTTTCCAAAAAGCACTGGCTCTTGTTTGCAGAGTGACATGTCAGGATTGAAAGTCATTTGTACCATCAGGTTGTTTTGTGTCACTCCAATAAGGCTCAGTTGTTCTGTCATTATGAGAAGAATAAAAAAATAATTTGGCTTCATTTGAAACTTCACTCAATTTCAGGGATTTTGTCATAAAATTGATACAGATTCCAGACAAAACCCCAACAAGCCTTGCAAAGATCAGGAAAACCTGCCCTACCTGTTTGTTTAAATGATCATTAGAAGGAGAATCTTCATTTAATAACCTTTATTGCAGTCACCACCACAATAATAGCTGGAACATCAACCAGGTGTTACTCCCCAAGCAGTGCAAGCTCAACTGCAATGCAGAATCCACAGGAATTACAGCTGGGGAACTTTTTCAGGAAATACTTTGGAACAGCAGAGATCCACCCAGACAATTTCTTTGCTGCTGGTTGGAATAAAAAAAGAGTCAGAGCAACCAGGTTTCATGCTCAGGCAGTTTGGCCTCACTTTTCCAGAGCTGAGACAGCAATTTTTCTGGCTCAGCTTGAAAGAGGAACTTAAAAGTGATGGGTCATTGACTGTTGGCTTGAACAAGGAGGACTGAATGCAGCTGGAGGTTTAAATTGCAGCTCCAGGACAGAGGAAGATTTAGGGGGATGTTGGGATTGCTGCAGTTCAGGGAAAGGTTGCTAAAGGGAACTAAGGTTTTGGAACAAAAGCCAAGGCCAAAAGGAGCTGTCAGGCTTGGTTTGAGTCAAGAAGACAATGGGAGAGGTAGACTGGGAATTATCTTGTGCTTTTTTTGTTGTTGTTTTTAAAAGAAATTTAGAAATGATGCAAACCCTCTAAACATTGTGTTCTGGAGTTATGGAAGGTGGAAGACATGTCTACAGCTGGTGAATAAATCCATTTCTAATGTTAGTCTGCTGTTGACTCCCCAAACTCAGAAACCTTTTGCTGGAGGGATACCTGCAGGACAATGATCTTGTGGCCGAGCCTCATCTGTTTGGGGTTAAACATTTTAGAAATAGTAACTTGATTCTCTGCAACTGAGGTTTGCCCTTTTTGACTCTGTTATCTGTAACTATACCTCAGACCACTGTCTACACTGATTTCTTGGCAGGAGGAGAACAGGTTTGCTGGGAATAGATCTGAGACATCTGAACAAAGCACATCTTGCCCCTGGAGTGCTTCTTTCTTCCCTTTGACAGCAAAGAGAGATTGTATGGCCAGTTAAGATTGTCATTAAATCCTCTGCTCCATAAACCCCTAAATAATAAGATAAATCCCATTTCTAGGAGGTACAAAGAGGAGACAGAGATTTGCTACAGCAACAAACTTGTCATGCACAAAGAAATTGGTTGGAAAAGCTCAGGCTGAGCTGTGAGGGATCAGTGGAAGCTCCTTGCACTGGGTGGAGACACCAGGAGGAAGGATGACCCTCTGCAGGTGAGTGATTGTTGGGCAATTCCTGGGGGATCTCAGTTAATGGAGCTGCAGCTTAATTAAACCTCATCATTCAGAGCTTCTCCTGATTGCTTGTCTTGAATAAACAGAGGAGGGAGGCAAATAGTGCAAACTAACAGGTAAGAGGTTTATTCACATTAATGAGCATGAACTGGGCAGTAACTGTGGGCAGAGGGGACGAAAGGGGGATTCTTGCCATGACTGTTCTCCCCAGTGATTAGGAATGGGCTGGTCAGAAGAGGTTTTGTTTGTAAGCACAAAGGAAAGAGACAAAATATGCTTCAAATGGGCTCTGAAGGGGTTTTGAGGAGCATCCAGAGCACAGGGATGCCCCCAGGCAGGGTGGGGTGGAGCACTGAGGGGATAAAGACACTCTGAATTTCACTCTTTGAGCTCATTGCTTTCATTTGGGGAGAAATTAAAACCTGAGGTCTCCTGAGGAGGCTCATGTGCAATCAAAGCAAAGTAGGTTAGAGGAGTATGAACCAAACTGGCTGAAAGCAATGACTGGAATTTAAAAAAAAACCAACATAATTTCAGAAGTTTTCACTGGAATACTGACACATTCCTTGTCAGACTGTCATCCCCTGTCCTGTGCCTGAGTAAAAAGAATGTTCTCTCACTTTTTCCTGCTCTTACCACACCTGCATCCATCCCCTGACCTACCTGGGGACCTGTGGCACTCCCTGAAGAATAAATAGTTGTCTGATCTCTGATTCCAACCTGAACAGCACCAGAAAGGGGAAAAAAAAATTAGAGATACAGAGAACCTACTTTCCACCACTATTCAATGAGCACATTTTCCCCCTCAAATAAATGCCCAATGAAAAAAGAATATCATGTTCTCCCACCTGTGTCTTTGGGGTGGTTTCAGCCCTTTCTGAAGGGCAGGGAAGGCTCTGTATGGCAGAGATATTAAATACCCACCGGTGTGCTCCAGAAGGGAATCACCATCCAGGGCTCAGTGTGGAATATTTTCTAGTGCTTTGTACACAGCACACTTTAGTAATGATGTTTGAAGGAAATTCTGAGTGTGATGGTCAACCCTTTTTTGCTCAAATATTTGCATAGTTTTACCTGTCAGCGATGGAGACAAAGCTACTCAAAGCTCAGCCACCTCAGGTAAGACTCTTAAATGTCACAGCTGATTATGACAGAGGCTGAAATCAGAATATTGAGCACAAAGTATTTAGCATGTCAGATTTACAAAGGACATGCCATGAAATCCAGGATGTAAAAGGCCAGAGAGATTGCCAAAGATTTCAGTGTTGTTTGAAAGGGTCTGTAGAGTTTTTACAGCTTTCTTGTGATAAGGTGTCCTGTATCTCTTGGTACAAATCCTATTTTCTTGCAAAACAAGAGCATGTTGAGTGGATTTCAGTGACTTACAGCTGTGCTGGCCATGGGGCAGTGAAAGACCAATTTCCTTGGCTTTCAGAGGGGACAGCACTGACATTTGGTTTGGATCACGAAACAAGGAGGCAGTTTCAGGAGTGCTCAAACGCTGCTGCCTTTAAAACAAAGTGCATTTCAAATGCTCTGAGGGAGTCATTCCAAAAAACTCATTTTCCAGGAGAGGAAAGAGCAGGAAATGTGTGCTCCAGGCCAAGTGTGTAGGGGGTAGTTTAATGCAGTGGAGTAGAAACTCATTTGAAGGCAATTGGCACCCACCTTGGTTTTGGGGTACATCTGTCCCCTCTGAACTGATGCTGAAGGAATTTAACCCCACAATGACCAGGCTGCTCAACAGGTGCCAAGAGGCTGTTCTGCCTTTGATTTGCCTTTGATTCTCAAGGGAGAACCCCAGGGACAACACCTGATTAGCTCAGTTGGTTCAAACTTGGTTGTATTAATGCCAAGGTCATGGGTTCAATCCCCTGTGTGGGCATTGACTTGAGAGTTGGACTCGATGGTCCTGGTGGGTCCCTCCCAACTCAGAACAGTCTGGGATTCTGTGTGGCTGGTGGTGACTGCAAAATGTCACAGCTCCAGAGAGATGTGCCACGTGGTCTCTGAGCTGTTGTGCTGTGGTGGAGTTCAATAACTCCCTGTGCTGCTCTGCCACTGCCCAGCTCTGCCACTGCCCTGTGGCATTTGGGGAATGTGCTCCCAGGTTGTCCTGAGTGTTGCCTGTGCTGAATCCATCAGGGATGAGAGAGAAATGGAGACGGGAATATCAATCCTTGGCATTGCTGGGGGTGGGCCAGGCTTGCAGTGCCTGGAGGAAAGATGCTCTGCCTGAGACTGCAACTTCTTCATCCAAATATCAAAACTCATGGTGAGCTTAAAGCTCCCACGTCTGAGCTCACTTTACACCCCAGGGACTGCTCTGAAAGCGATAAGAGAAGTCTCATATCACTGGTTGGGAAAGCAATGAAAGCTCTTTTCCTTCTGGAGTTTCTCTTATCCAAGACTGAGGAAGCAAAGGCAGTGGCCAGACTGGAAATAGGCTTGTAAGAAAGGCAAGGAATTGGTTGTTGGCCTTCAAAAAGGATCTGTGACCTGCAGGGTTCTACTTACAGCATATGATAGATTTTAAGGTTGGAAAACAGGTATCGTGTGTCTAATACTGATAACTATTGAAATTAGTCCCCAGTTATGTAATACCTTCATTCTCTGGGTATGAGATCATCTTGCTGGGCAAACAAACTCATCCTTGCAAGAAAACCAGACTTGACAGCATTGGGAAATACACCCAGGAAGGCACCTATTGATGGAACGTGTCTCAGGCTCATTATTTTCCCCACTGAAAATAAAGACTTTGTGAGGCACATCTGAAGCTCAGAGCAGCTCTCATGGCATGTATATCCTTTATTCAAGTATTTCAGAAGGCCCAATAATTGTCTGTTTTCTGCAAATGATTTCTGGCCATTGGTTACTCAGAGGATACTCAGAGGATTTGGATTCAGCTCCCAAAATTCCCCTTTGCACAGAGCAGGAAATGTCCCAGCTCTGCTGGGATTCACCCACAGGCACCTTCCACTTCACATCTGTATTTTCTACTATTAATGTTCATTTTATGGAAGTATCAAACTGGGGGATTCTACAAAATGCTGTTGAGAGCTGGTCTTATTTTTGTTTGGTTTTTTTTAAATCATATTTCATAGCACAACAATTATGACATCAACACACACTTTGCTAAAAGGTACTAATAACACACACACACACACAAAAAGATACTTGATTGTTTCAGTTTTTTTCTTAATCTTTTCTTCTTGCTGATCATGCAGAATAAGGTGATGTATCCACAAACCTCAGTAACGTGAAAAAGCAAAAATGTCTCTTTGGCCTGTAATTAAGGAAGTGTAAAAATAAATTGAGATTTAATAATTCTCTATTTTTGTTTAGGAAAAAAAACAAAACAAATTTAAAAAAAACCCCAAGCAATTTCTGAAAGAAGAACTTCCCATTATGTTCTCATTTTTACATGGAATATTGAGTTTAATTTTGTGTCTTTCCCACCCTCTGAAATGTCTATTATAGAGATTTTTTTTTATTCCAAACAACAAAAATTATATTTTTGGGGGGGACTTTTATTTATGTGCATTGATTCCCATGAAAAAGAATTAGCAAGAGGCCTGATGTTGATTTTTCTGCAATGTTTCTGGGGAAGAGTCTCATCAATAATCTTGTCCATGGGAATGCTTGTAAAGAAATCACATGATTATTGTGAATTCTCTCCAGTAATCACACAATTGTAGGCAATTTTGTACCTTGTGGGTTTCTTCTCCCTTAGGTAGTTATTTCATTTCAGAGCAGAGGAAGATTTGGCATTAACAGATGTAAATGTTCTCCACTAGGCAATTAGAATAAAATCCTTTTTTCCTTGAAATTCTGCCAATGTACAACATTCTGAACAGAGGAACAAAAAAATGAACTGAATGCTATTTAAAAAACCCTGAGAAAGAAATTAATGAAACACATAATTAGCTCCACATAGACACAGAATAAATATTCTTCTTCTTCTTCTTCTTCTTCTTCTTCTTCTTCTTCTTCTTCTTCTTCTTCTTCTTCTTCTTCTTCTTCTTCTTCTTATTATTATTATTATTATTATTATTATTATTATTATTATTATTAATTATTATTATTATTATTTTACTATTGGTGGCAGATATTCTTCTATTCCTCCTCAGTTTCTGCATCTTCCTTCTTCCAGAAAAAAAACTTTACTGGACTAAATCCTTCCAGATTTGTCCTGTGATCCTTCTGGAGGGAGTAACATTTAATTGAAATATAAACAATTCAGAAAACATGGAGAGAAATGTTAAGAAACATTGTGAGAGCAACACAATGCTCTGACACCTAAATGGGATGCAGAAAGTGGGGAAGTGGCCATGGGGGGGCTGGAAGCAAAGATATTTGGGGAGATATTGCACAAAATCTGATTCCAAAAGACAGCAGAGGGAAAGGATTCTGAAGGGAAATGGGAGGAGTTGAAGGGTAAATTATTACAAGGTCCTGTGTCAGATTCACCTTCTGGCAACTCATCCCCAACCTGCACCCTCTGGAGAAAGGAAGGCAGAAAAGAGGAGCAGAAATGATGAAACACTTCAAAGAGAAATGGGATAAAAAAAAACACCAAGGTTTGGGTAAAGCTGGTGAAGAAGCAAAGAGCAGAGAAAGGTTCCTTGAAACATTATTTTTCAGCAAAGAGTAATGTCAGAGGTTTGCAGAGGCTCAACATCCTCCTGTGGGGGGGAACAGCAGCAAAACCTCCCCCACCTGCACATAAACAGCAGAGAAATTACCAGAAATCCCAGAATATTCAGCCAGTGATGTCTCACCCAGAGAATAAAGGACACTGCTGGTAGAATGGCATCAAAAATATATGTACAATGGGATCTGCCTACCAAGACATGGATAGAAATATCAGTGTCTTTGGTCTGACCTTGGCAAAACCTGCTCATAACATTTAGAATGAAAGCTTTGAATATAAGGAAAGGCACAGGTTGTGTTTGTACAAAGGAAGGAACACATTTTCTGTCTTTCCAGTTTAAACTTCTCCAGCTTTTTAACTTGTAACTGGTTGGGTTTTTTTTTTTCCTGCATTATAATTTATAGTGGCAATGAGGTTCTCTGAGAAATTAAACAAGTTGTATTCTGGAGTTTCTTCTGATTCAAGTGTTAACCATCCATTTATTAACAGGAGATTTTTTTTTTTTACATGTAAGGATCATGTACTTCTAAAGAGAAAAAAAATGGCACCAGATCTGATTATCATATAAATTGTTCTTGAAATAAAATTAGTTAAAAAAATCACTTGTCAGATCAGTCCTACTGCTGTTAATATATTTTAAATGTACCCATCACTTTTGCTCCCCTGCTGCTTCTCTTACCTGAGGGGATATCACTTTTTTATGATCAGATTTTGCTTTCTTGGGGGTGGATTGCTCCTGGTTTTAGCAAAGTCATCCTGAAGTAGTCAGGTCAGTAAAAGAAGAAGTTTAAAGAGCAAAAAAAGGCACTGAAGTCAATAAAACTGTCTTCAATATAAAGGTTCCCAGCTAGACAGAGAGTGAGGAATAAAAATGTATTCTGCTTATTATGTTTTCTAATATGAGGACACTCTGGCATTTATTCCCCTTTTTTATATGGCAGGAGATGAGCTGAGATGGCCCAGCCAAGGGGGTTGTTATTCAGAGACACCCTGGAAGCTGCCAGTCTCCTGGAGAAAGCAAAATTCAGGAGATGCTCAAAGTAATAGAAAGATGTGAAACAACATTTTGCTTTCCATCCCTGGGTCAAAGCTGGTTCAGGTGGGTCCCATGGCAGAGCTAATTAGGAACACATATTGTAGGTGTTGTAATTATCTTCTGGAATGTTTAAAGCTTATGTGCTAAGATCCAGTGGGATATTAGTGGTAGGATGCTGGGACAGCTGGTTCTGTGTGGGCTTGTAGGGAATTAAATATGCTTTTGGTTGTCCATGACTTTAATGAGTTATAAATACCCATATCTGAATTTAAATACCACTTTGAGCCCTTCCTCCTGCCCCTTCTTTCTTCACTGGCTTCTCCTCAGGCCCAGCAGAGCTTTGCTGCTTCTCTCCTGGTCCTTTGGTTGGAATTTGAGGAACAGCAACAGAGAGCAGTGCAAAAAAAGGGGGGGGAATGGAATTCTACCAAACTTTCTTGTACTCTTAATGCTTTTTTCTTTATTGTTTGTATTTTGGCTGAAAAGAATAGTTGGAAAAGTTGGTGCTTAACACACATGTGTGTGTCTGAAGGAAGGATCAAGTCATGTTTATCAGTGACTAATTGAAACAGGAGTCCCTGGAAAATGTGGTTTTGCAATGGCAAAACCTTTATCAGTAGAAGCAAAAATTCTTCAACAAATCATTGAACTTCCACTTGTCTTTGATCTGGTTGTGACAGCAGTGAAGGGGTGGAAGTGACTAAGAGACAGGGGAGACCCTCTGCTGAGTAACTGGACAATTAACCACTCCTCAAATCAATCAATTTAATAGCACAATTTCTGTGTCTTCCCATTCCATTTCATTTAATCTTTCCTCAACCCCCAAAAATTCTTTCTTCAGACTTTTTATGGTGGCACATCCATAACTGTCTGCAACACCAGACCTGAGCAAACAAAAGAATTTGCTTAACGTGAATATGTTAAGGCATTCTCTTGTAATTCTCTTTCTTTAACATGTCTGGGAATAAAATAATATTTGATGATAAAGAATTGAGAGCACAAAAAGGACTGAAGAGCTTTTAAAGATACCAACAAAGAGAAAAATTTGAAGTCTCAATATTTCATTCACTCAATGTCATGACATACCTACACAATTTCCTTCTAAAATTGCATCATTGTTTGTATATTTTCTCTCCTGCAGAGAAATATGTTCTTGCCTGGCTTTGGGAGGATGCCACAGTCACTACTTGGTTTGTTCAGTTTAAAGGACCAGGTTAATTGAAACCATTAACAACTTGATTCTTTCCTACAAGAATTGTTCTTGCCCCCAGCAAAACAAGAACATTTTTGGTGCACTCTGCAACAGTGCAAATAGTTGGTGATTTGCAGAGAGAAAAAAAAAAGCACAAGTTTTCTATATTTTTTATTCAAATAAAAGACTTCATCTTGTTTCGTATAATATTAGAAATAGATTTCTCAGCACACTCTTTTCATGTGAAACTGTTGCAGTAGCAAAATGCAAAGTTAATCAAGATGAAAGGCAACTTGCAGAAGTTCAGAACCTTCTGCTAAATGCCTTTTAAGAAACCAAGTGTAGCATTTCTTGGTTCTGAGGCTGTGGGTTTCCCTTAATTCCCAGATGCATTACCAGAAACCCACAACAATACCTGGAATACTTTTAATGGGCATTAATAATAACAGACCAAAGACTTGCTCAGTCCCCATTTTTCCCTCCCACTTTTTATGCTTCACATATGTTAATCTGACATAATTAATTGCAACTGGGAGTGCTGTCAGTATTTTATCAGGTGCAGATTTATGGAGTGGGTAAGCTCTTGGTTATTAAGATTACTAAGAAGCTCCTCCTGATAACTGAGTGCTGGGCATTGCTGGGCCTTTTCCTTCCTCCTTTCCTTTCCCTTTCCTTTCCCTTTCCTATCCCTTTCCTTTCTTTTC
>JAJPCS010000204.1:386659-407217 GCA_021164005.1 Willisornis vidua nigrigula
CAGCATCGCGGACAGCGGCGGAGCAGCAGCACAGCAGAGTTTCAGCACCGTGAACAGCGGGGGCTCAGCATCACGGTGGTCGGCACCGCGGACAGCAGAGATTCAGCACCCGGAGGTTGAGCACCGCGGACAGCGGCGGAGCAGCACCGCGGGGGCTCAGCAACACGGTTGTCGGCACCGCGGACAGCAGAGGTTCAGCACTGCGGGAGCTCAGCATCGCGGATAGCGGGAACTCAGCATCAAGGAGGTTTGGCACCGAGGAGGTTCAACACCTTGGAGGTTGAGCCCCGCGGACAGCAGAGGTTGAGCCCCGCGGACAGCAGAGGGTCAGCCCAGCGGAGGTTCAGCCCCGCGGACAGCAGAGGGTCAGCCCCGCACAGGTCCAGCCCCAGCCCCGCGGACCATGGGCGGCCGCGCCCGCGCTGCTCCCCCGCACTGACCGGAGCCCGTCCCGACGCGCACATGTAAGTGCTGCCCCGGGGGGTTCTGTCCCAGCCCCTCCGGGAAGTGCCCTGGCTCTAATGCCACTCTCTGGGAAGTTTGGGGGGGGTTGGAGATGTCTCTGTGTGACTCGGTCCCCTCCAAGCCTGAACAAGGTGACAGTGACGGGGTTGGCTGAGTGTGGAATTGGTTTGGCTTTTACCCTTGGAATTTGGGCAAACGTGTAACCCAAAAGGGTTGTTGTGCTCTGCCATCAACCACATGCTTTGGAGCCACGTTGTTGTCTTTTCTCGTAGCTGGGTGGATTTTTTTAAGGGTTTGTTTCCCCTGAAATGAGGGGAAACGAAAGGTGTAAATATGGGGCACTGTATCGTGCCTGTTGCAACTTGCCGGGTCTAACAGTTGTCAGGAGTCCTTCTCTACACGTTGTTTCTTGTCTTGAGATAAGTACAAAGTGAGCATTGAAAGGAGTGCATCAATAGGAGAAAATGAAATACAGCCAGAATCGAGATTACTAGTTCTTTTCAGAGCTTTTCTTTCCCTTTTTGGTAGAACTGCTTGTCGAAAATCAACGTTACACTGCCCCCTGCTTGAATGGTTGGAGATACTTTCTGTGGCTCTCATCACTAGTAAAAATTTATGAATGAACAGGTATTTCTGTTGTGCTTTCAGTATGATCCAAGCCTGTTTCAAAGTGCTTCAACAGTGAGGGTGAATTAGTCCCAGTACCCAAAGCCAGATTGGAAAAAAAAAGAAAAGTAATACTCATTCATGTCATAACAGTTCCTGGGATGATCAAACATTAATGAATGGACAATGGGAGAGAATGTAAAAATAGCCTGAATTTTGGTACATTTGTCTAATGTGTTCTATGATTCATTTGTAATAATCAGACAATTTCACAACCACGTATTAAGGGGAAACAAGGAAAGAAGGGGGGAAACCCCAGTATGTACACAATAACATGAGAGGTATTTGAATACAAGAACAAAGGTGATTATTGATCAGTCTCTCCTGCTGTAAAATTCCAATTAGTGAATGACATTCCTTTGGGATGGGAAAGAAAATGCTGGTGCTTAGTTCATAAGAAAGGGAAGGGTGAGACAACTGAAAAGCAGTGGATGTTTTTTTCTGCAAGATAACTGGTAGAAAGCCAAATTCCATTTCCTTTTTCAAATGACAAGGCAGAGCTAACTCCTTTCTAACAGAGATCAGGGAGGATGTGAAAACACAGATTCTGGTGGTCTGTCCTAAATGTTTCTAGGCTGTTGGCCCCAGACCTTGTGCTTCATGCCAAGAAGACACTGGAAGTGTTAGGATGTATCACTGATTGGAATCCTTTAATGACAGCAGAGGCCTGGTTTGCCTTCCTGAGTGTTTCTCATGCTGCCATTTCTTAAGGGGATTTGAAAAGGTGTGGGTTTTGCTGACTGTTTCTGCACTTCCACAGGCAGAGAGACCTCTTCTCAAATTTTAACCTAGAAATATAATTTCATTTTATCTATATGAGCACTGAGAATGGTGGGGGGGAGATGTTACTTCCTGCAACTGGTTTGCAAGACTACCCTGCACAGGAATGAATATCTGCCTGAACAGGGTTAAAGAATTCTATTAATTATTCCTAGATACATACACAACTCTTCAAGTAGGAGATCGACCCCATTGCTGACACTGAATTTGTGGTTTTCACATCCCAAGAATAAATGAAGTAGCATTTAAGTATTTCAAAGCATAGAAAAAGCTCAGAATAAGCTGCTGTAAATCAAGGCAACTACCCCAAAAGATACTGAGTCTGTGTACAGGGTAAGTCAGGTCTTGTGTTAAAGGATAACAGCTTGACTTAAGGTGGGATTTAGAAGGTTATTTAAGATAGTGGGGGGAAAGAGGGTGTCAGAGGGCTTGGGTAATACAAGCCTGTGCAGCATTTGGAATGCCAGAGTAGCCTATTGCAAATAGAACAACAAACACAGTTGTGTTCAGTCTGTTCTCTTTGCCTGAAGTCTGGAGCTACTTCAAAATACGCTGCAATTCTTTCAACTCAAAGATAAAGCATCCTGCTATTTTCACTCTGAACAATTTGAATTAATCCTATAAATGGACTCTGTTCTGTATCATTTTGTGTTTGCTCAGAGAACCCAATTTCCTTCATTTTTGTTCACTTTCCCAGCATGTCTTTGATGACCAGGTTTTCAATGTGGAACCAAGAGTTAACAGAGAAAAAATGATCCATTTGATGTGTAAGAGCTGTGTCAATCCCAAAAAGGCCTCAGGGAGTCTGCAGCCTTTATGTGCCCTGGTTCTTTTTAGAAGTATTGATGTAAGTAGAAAGAAAAATAATAAGTAAAGTGTCAGTCTGACAGTTTCTGAGACTCTGCAGGAACCAAGAGCAGGGCTCTCAAAATGGCTTTCAGAAACTTAAATTTTCTTTTCAACAAGTCAGAGTCAACGTCTCATCGAAGCCTCCTCTGATGGTTCTTATACAGCCCAGTAATGGCAACATATCCTACATTTCTTCTGTAGTGTCTGGACAAAGGGGGGCACTGAAAGGGCACAGGGAGGCTCCTGCCAACTTTCTCCACTTAGTGAAAGCAAACCCAAAGTGTAGTCAGAGAGCAGAAGTTCCTAAAGCTGCCTTTGTAAATGCTCTGCTCAACTTTAAGGCCAAGGAAAGGTTGACATCACCTGAGAATTCCAGGATTGCTGCAGTTCCTGATACCTATTGATTTCAACACCCTTTCAGACTTCAGATATTTTAAAAACTCAGGCAGATACTGCTCAGCTTGTCCTACACACTTTTAAACTTCTGGTTCAAAACCATGTGTAAAGACTCCAATTCAGTCTCTGAAGGCACTTTGACCATTTTCTCCAAGCCTTGGCTCCAGGTGGATGCCCTGCCCCTCCACAGGTTCTTGTGTGGCACTAGAGAGGCAGCAGAAGGTCCTGGATGGAGATGAGAGTCTGGAGCACTGTGGGAAGGAAGGTCAAGGAGTAAGGACATTTGTTGGAGTAAGCCCAGTGTGGAGCAGCCCAAGCTCCTTCCTGCACCCACCGTGTCCCACGTGTCACTCAGAGCAGTGAAGGGAGTGTGGCTGCAATAAAAAGGGAGAGTATCAGCCTCAGTGTGTTCTCAATGGCACCACATGAAGAACAAACCTGCTGTTACTCCATGTTCCCTTCCCAGCAGCCCAGTGCCTCAGTCAGAGCAAATTGCCAGGACCTGCTCTTAGTCACTTTAATTAGAAACTGAGATGCTCCCAGAGGAAGATTTGTGAGGAGCTAAATCACCTTTCAGAAATTGCTATTCTTCTCCACTCCCCAGAGGAATCCAGACATCTTGTGGCTCCCTCAGCTGTGCAAAGCACTACTTAGGACTTGAATTGTTTTTTATTTTCTTTTCCCAGACCATTTTCTCTCCAGCAACACTGCATGCTTTGGCATCCTTTCCTAGAAAAACCCAGTATTTAACTGCAGTGCCTGATGGGTTTGATCACTTCCTGCCTCAATAAAACATGCAAATACAGAGTCATTTCAATGCAAAGCACCTTTAACCAAAAACGGTGAGATAAACGTAATCAAGTTACAATTACTTTTTTTTTTTTTTTAAGGGGGCACATCACACACACTCAGTAAATAGGATTAGTTCCCAACCTGCCTGCACATGGCTGAAAAGCAGAGTGGAACAAGTGCCCAGCACAGTCACGACCTCACAGTCAGGTTCACTTTCCAAAAGCTTCACCTACTGCTCACATCGCTCCTTGCACTTCTCTTCTCATGATTCAGTGCTCAGGTCAAGGATAATTATAACTTTTTTTTTCAGAACAGGGTGTGACAGCTGAGCATTTCTCATGAAATTATTCAAAGTATAATTTTTTATTCATCTTTTCTTCTCTATAAAGATTATAAAGTGTGATAGCTGAGATATTGATCTTCTCTGCTGATGAGCAAGACTGGGGGGCTCATAATTCATCTGAGGTGAAACCCTGTGAATGATGGTGCTCTTGCCCTTATGTGCAGGCAGTGGAGATCAACTCTGAGCTGTAGGGACATCCCTGCAGGGCATTTATTGCAAGATAAATGGTGGATAATAATTCTCTTTTAGGAGGACAGGCATAATTTCCTTTTTTTTTTGTCTTTTCCTGATGCAGTTTCTGTTGTTAGAAATCATGTACAAACCCAGTGTTCCATCTGAAAAAAGTGAAATGAAGGCAATTTATTTCTTTTTTTTTTTTTTTCCTGGCATGTTTTTACAAATACAACAAACAGGTGTGAATTAGCTCCAGGCCAAAGTATAACCTCTTTTCTCAGGTAAAAATCTTAGAACTATGCCAACAAAAGTATTTTATGTGGATTTATGTTTACTTTGGGTGTGATTACAAAGTTATCTGTCCCATCTATCTGGGTTGCCCTTTAGAGGTAATAAAATACAAGAAGACAAAAGTTTTTCTAATAAAATATCCCAAACTGTACTTGGGAATCAGGCAAAACATCCAATAAATTCCTCATTGTTGAAAATTACTGACATTTCCAAGTTCCTTCCAGTATTGACCCTTAAATATGACAACAAATATGTGGTTGCCAAAGACCTTATCACACGTGCCTTTTGACCATCAGAAAAGCCCAGTGGAACGTTCAAGTTGCTCAACATTTTAAGAGACTTCATTTAACATGCAGGAAATCCCAAGGCTGCAAAAGTGTAAAGTGCTTTTTAGTACCGTAAGTTCTCACTTACCGAAGTGGCAGTTCAGGGGTGTTTATTTGTCTGTGTAGTCCTTACTTGACCTCAGTAAGACCTGAGTGCAGGTTTACAACTTCAGTGCTGTCCTGAACAGCCAAGGACACGAACTCCAGGTTAGAGAAGCACTTGGGCATGTGGTTAAACACTTCATTTTAACCACATGTTGGTCCTCTTGGCCTCACTGGAGCTGCTTTGGGGACAAGGAGGGGGTTTGTGTTTCCAGAGTTTGGACACCACTGAAATCAATGAAATCTGTAATGTTGAATTCAAAGGGGTCTCAGGTTCACCCCAGGCATTTGGCTGCTTTAGAGACCCCTCTCTCCCTGTCAGATATGGTAATGCTGTTTTTTGTTTGGCTTTTTTTTTGTCTTACACTGTTTTCCCTTGTAGGAAACTTCATGCAGTCTAGGGAATTAATTCACTTAATATGTCTCCTTCATTATTCTCCTGTCTATTCCTTCAGTTTCAAACCAAGCTGGAAGGAATTGGTTTTAAGATCCATGCAGCACTTCCTCTCTCAGTGGATCCTGGATATGTTCAGTTCCTTCTACCTTTTACTAAGTTGTTGTGCTGATGCATCAAAGCTGAAGGGAAGAGGCTCTTAATTATGAACCTCTTTCAACCTTGTATGGTCACAGAATTGATTTCTTAGGATTTGTTTAAGTTTTAATGTAACTTCTAAAACTTTGCTGTCAGATTGTTTGAAACTCTTCAGTTCTGGCCTTCTGTTCCAGCTCAGTGAAAAACTGATGAATTAAAATAATAGATGTTTATGTGTGTGTTAGTTCCACAAGAACAGCTACATTGAGAATTTCTGTGTCCTGGAACTTTAGGTATTTTTGTTTCTCATCCCCCTGTGTTTTACAAGGTTCTTGCTGAAACCTTTATTCTTTTCCTACCAATTATTGAAGACAATGAATCTCCTCCACTTTGTCTCCTGGCCCTTCCCTCTCCTCATTCCCTGCAGCACTTTCCAACTTCAGGAGTATTTTTTCAGAGCAACACACGAACTTTTCAGTGACTGAAGGTCAAAACTGACTTGGAGAACAGATGGAGTGTGGAAGGATGAACCTTTGCCACCCACTGAGCATTAACACCTGCTTATTTGTTGCATCTGTCCTCTGCAGCTTAGAGGCTCCTGAAGGATTTCCCCAAGTGATTTAGGGCTTGCTATTGGCCTGAGTGCAACTGTTTTCCATGAAAGAGCTGTTGTTCTTAACTTTGGCTCAGACTGCACATTCTGTGGGCTTAGGAGGGGAATTAACTCCCCGTGCTTGGACTCTGAAAAGGGCCTGTGATCTTGTTGAGCTGCTGCTGCTGCAATGACATTTAAAAAGAGAAGAGCAGCACCGAGATGGCACTGAATGCAAAGTGTGACTGTTTTAAAGGCACAGATTAATTTGGGATTTCAGTTAAATTCATACAACAGTGTGTTCCCCCACCCTTGAGCACAGTTGTGTAGTTTTACCTTTCTTTGGGGGTTCCAGAGGTGGTGGAATATGGATAGTTTGACTCTATCCCACCAGTCCAAGTGAAGGCATTTCAGCCACACTCAGTGGGGAAATCAGTGACCCCCCTCAGTCCTGCCCCCTGTGTTTGTGGTCAGACACCTGTGTTTGGTCCTTCTGCAGATGTTTCCTGGGGAGTGATGGGACACTAAACCAGGAGTTATTCCTCTGTTATTCAACACTCTCCCCTGGATTTGGGTGCCTATTTTTTGGAGCAGCTGCCAACTGTATTTCCATGAGAAATTAGACAGTTCTTCATTAAACTGCCCTAGATCAGGGAACAGAAAATAGTGTTATATAGCATGAAAAAAGGCAGGAATGAACAGGTGGATTGGTTGTACCAGCTGAATCTTAGGAGAATATGAAATATATTTATCCTTGCTACCATGTGTTTAAAATTAGAAACATGGTTTTTAACTTTGTGGGACATAATTTATTGGCCTGATCCAAGGTCTGTTGACAGGGGAGTCCTGTTAACTTTCTTCAAGGCTCATGCCCTCAAGGATAAAACTCAGGGAGAGTAACTCAGTGAAATATTGTGTATATTATTCTTAAATACCATGTAATGAAGTTCTAAACAATTAAACAAGAAAATCATGTGTTCATCCTTTTGGGTTTTTTTTTGCTATTTCCCAAGTTAAGAACGTGCTGAGTATCCTTGTTGAAATTTATAACAGAGTGGAAGTCAGGGGAGAACTTGCCTTTTGTTCAGAAAACTCATTTATTCAGAAAACTTATTTATTCCACATGTATCCCAAATGATTTTAAGTAACCAGCTCAGACCATAAAAAGCAATGAAGGGTTGATCATAACAGGGCATTTATAGAACCATAGAGTCATGGAATCAGCTGGGTTGGAAGAGACCTCTGAGATCATCAAGTCCAACCCTTGGTCCAACCCCACTTTTGTTACCAGATCATGGCACTCAGTGCCACATCCAGTCTCATCTTAAAAACCTCCAGGGATGGTGAGTTCACCCCCTCTCTGGGCAGCCCATTCCAATGCCTGAGCACTCTTTCTGCAAAGAATTTCTTTCTGATATCCAACCTAAACCTCTCCTGGCAAAGCTTAAGCCCCTCTTGTTCTACTGTTGGTTGCCTGAGAGAAGAGACCAACCCCCACCTGGCTACAACCTCCTTTCAAGGAGTTGTAGAGAGTGATGAGGTCTCCCTTGAGCCTCCTCTTCTCCAGGCTGAACACCCCCAGCTCCCTCAGCCTCTCCCCACAGCACTTGTGCTCCAGTCCCTTCTCCAGCCTCGTTGCTCTTCTCTGGCCCCGCTCCAGCCCCTCAATCTCTTTCCTGACCTGAGGGGCCCAGAACTGAACACAACACTCAAGGTGTGTCCTCACCAGTCCTGAGAACAGAGGAAGGATCACTTCCCCTTTCCTGCTGGCCACACTATTCTTGATACAGGCCAGGATCCCCTTGGCCTTCTTGGCCACCTGGGCACACTGTTGGCTCCTGTTGAGCTTCCTGTCCCTCAGTGCCCCCAGGTCCCTTCCTGCCTGGCTGTTCTCCAGCCACTCTGTGCCCAGCCTGGAGCGCTGCAGGGGATTGTTGTGGCTGAAATGCATGACCCAGCACTTGGCCTTGTTAAACCTCATCCCATTGCAATCCCATCTCTCCAGTCTATCCAAGTCCCTCTGCAGAGCCCTCCTGCCTTCCAGTAGGTCAACACTCCCTCCCAACTTGGTGTCATCAGCAAACTTGCTAATGATGGTTACATGAAATTCTGCCCCTCCTGGCGCATTAACCAGCCTCCCTTTGTGCTTTGGCGCAGGTTGAGGAGCAGCCAGCCCAAAGCCATGCACCGGCGGCACACCACGCTGCGGGAGAAGGGCCGCAGACAGGCCACCCGCGGCCCTGCCTACATGTTCAACGAGAAGGGCCCGCGGCTGACGGCCGAGGAGGAGCGGTTCCTCGACTCCGCCGAGTACGGCAACATCCCCGTGGTGCGCAAGATGCTGGAGGAGTCCAAGACCCTCAACTTCAACTGCGTGGACTACATGGGGCAGAACGCGCTCCAGCTGGCCGTGGGCAACGAGCACCTGGAGGTGACGGAGCTGCTGCTCAAGAAGGAGAACCTGGCGCGGGTTGGGGATGCCCTGCTGTTGGCCATCAGCAAGGGGTACGTGCGGATCGTGGAGGCCATCCTGAGCCACCCCGCCTTCGCCCAGGGGCAGCGCCTCACGCTCAGCCCCCTCGAGCAGGAGCTGCGCGACGACGACTTCTACGCCTACGATGAAGACGGGACTCGGTTCTCCCATGACATCACGCCCATCATCCTCGCTGCCCACTGCCAGGAGTACGAGATCGTCCACATCTTGCTCCTCAAAGGCGCCCGCATCGAGAGGCCCCATGACTATTTCTGCAAGTGCAATGAATGTATGGAGAAGCAGAGGAAGGACTCCTTCAGCCACTCCCGCTCCAGGATGAATGCCTACAAGGGGTTGGCCAGTGCTGCCTATTTGTCCCTGTCCAGTGAAGACCCCGTCCTTACTGCCCTAGAGCTAAGCAATGAATTGGCCAGACTAGCCAACATTGAAACTGAATTTAAGGTAATTTCCCACCCTGCCTTTTCCCTTGGGCTGAAAGTGTTCAGGTTGTGGTGGGGTTTCCATGTTTGGTGAAATGTTGGTTTGCTGTTTGAGGGGGTGGGGGAGTAAGAGAGGCTGACAGAGGCTGCCAGATGTGCTCTCCATGCATTGCTCAGATCACTGTCATTCTCCACTTAATAAATGCTTGGGACTGAATATTGCATATTAGAGCAGAAACACCCCTGCTTGGAGTTTCTGGGTTGCACACTGTGATTGCTCAGTCTCTAGTCTGCAGCAGGAATAAAAATTAGATTATTCCAAAAATGGAGACTCCTTTTTTGCAAGGAAGGTAAGTCTTTATAATGGGGCATTTCATTTTAGAGGCAGGGCTCTAGGAGCTGGTTTAATGGTTTAAGAATCCAGTACATCTAATTCTGTTACAAGGATAAAAGGTATAAATCAAGAAGTTTTGCTTCTGTGTAAAACAATTTAAATTGTGTTGCATCTTAATGGTTTGGTGCTGCATCTGTATGTGCTGGATTTCATGAGAAAAAGGGAAAGAGAAACAATCAAGAGAGTGTTATGAAGTTTATAATCATGCCAAACATAACAGTGGGACTTGTGGAACTCTTAGAATTTATTCAAGATTTCCATTATCATAATGAATCTGTAAATGTCCAATGTCATTTGCATTATTTCTCTAAGTCATTTACATGACACAAATAGCATTGTCTCTCTCTCTAAAATAAATTAGTCATTAAGACCCCCATTTTCAGTGGCTCAGTTATCAACATGAGTCTGTTTTCTGACTTAAGCCTCTTGTGCAGCCACAACCATGATCAGTGACTCTGAGGTAATAAAGTCTCCATTGTGACTTACCTGGGGTAGGATGCTTGGCAGGAATCCATTATTTTTAATTTAGGAAACTCTTCCTGTGTTAAAGCATCCCTCTCAGGAGTTGGTGCTGTATGCTGGAAAGGACTGGGGAGGAGATTATCCCCCTGTGCTGGGCACTGGAGAGGTCACACCTTGAGATCTGGCTTCAGTTTTGGGCCCCTCACTCCAAAACTCCAAGACAGAGCATATCCAGGGAAGAGAACAGAGCTGGTGAAGGTTCTGGAGCAACAGGAGAGGCTGAGGGAGCTGGGGGGGCTCAGCCTGGAGAAAAGGAGGCTCAGGGGGGACATTCTGGCTCTCTGTAACCTCCTGACAGGAGGGGGGATCCAGGATGGGGTCAGGCTCTGCTCCCAGGTGACAAGGGAGAGGACAAGAGAAAACAGACTCAAATTGTGCTCTGCTCCCAGATGACAAGTGAGAGGACAAGAGAAAACAGCCTCAAGTTGTGCCAGGGGGAGGTTTGGATTGGATATCAGGAAAAATGACTTCACTGAAAGGGTTGTCAAGCTGTGGCACAGCTGCCCAGGGAAGTGGCTGAGTCACCCTCCCTGCAGGGGTTTGAGACTGTAGATGGAGCACTTAAAGACATGGTTTAGTGGCAGTAACAGTTGGACTTGATGATCTTAGAGGGCTTTTCCAACTTAAATGGTTCTATGCCTCTGTGCTCTCCATTTTAAAAGTAAGGAGAAAACATATTCTCAGGCTTTGTAACACTTTAGTAACTCTCTAACAGGAGAAAATTTCCAAACCACTGAGCTCTTTTAGCAATAAAATCAGGGTGCAACGTCACAAACTCTTTTTCATGTGTATCAGTATTGCAACAGTAATTTAAAGTAATTTAAATTCTTGCATTCAGTCCCAGTGAAGCCACTTCTTTGGTGACTCTGATGGCTGAGTGAGTGTTGCTGCAGTGTGAGAGTGTTGTAGACTCAGTTAACAACTTTAATATCTCATTATTGTTCCAGCTTCTTCTCAGTAGAAACCTGTATATTGTTGGCAGCCTCAATCTTGCATTCCTGTCCTTTCTGAGAAGTGTTTTACTGCAGAAAAGCAAATCTCTTTCTGCCAGAATCCTTCCTGGAGCTGCCAGTGGGGTCTGGACTGGCACTGGCAGGTTCAGGAATCCTTCAGGAGCAAAGCAGCTCTGAAAGGCTGAATGGTCTCACGGTTGTGCCTCCCCAGCGCTGGCAGAGGATGGGAATAAATCGATACCAGGGGAAAAAACTCCAAAAAACATTAGAAATCCTTTGCCAAATGCCTGCATTTCCAGGAAGGCTTTCTAATTTCATTCTCTCATTGCAAGGTTCTGTGCAACACAGAGCAACATTTGTTAGTGCAGCACCTCAGGAGTTGCTTTACACAGTCCTTTAACATATTAATGCTTCCAGAAATCAGGAATTTCTCAGGATTCTGATGGATTATTCTCACCCCAGGGGTATGTATTTATGCAAAAATATTTCTCTTTATTAACATAATCATAATGTGATGTGAAATAGATAAAACAATGGGCTTTTTTCTCACAGAGCTTGACAACTTGGGAATGTATTTTGAGAAAAGAATACAATTGCTGAAAATGTATTTAAGGAGCCCACACATGATGGGCTCCTTAAAATTTATTAAATCACACAAGCTCTAGAGGGCTTTTTTTGTGTCTAAAATAGTACTCTCCTAGAATTTTTATCTTTTCATTGCTAAACTCCTGGTGTTACAATTGGCACTCAGCAGATTTATAAAATTATCCCTTGGGATTATTTCAGAACCTTATTTAAGAACAATACATCATCCTAGAATCCAGTTTCAGGAAGCACAAAGAGCCCTTGAAAGGGGAAAACACGAGATTTTAATCATGTAGGTGGACAAACAGCAATTTAGGAACCTCTGCAGAAACTCCTGGAATGAGCTAATTAAAATATAAATGCAGTGCCTGCTGCTCCCTGCCCCAAATCTCTTATGCAACAGCACCTCAAAAGGAGAAGCCAAGGCCTGTGCTGTGTTTTTAGAGAGCAGGAAAGATTTTAGGCCTCTCTCTGCATGTGTGAAAGGTGAAACAAAACAGTCACATGAACCACTTTAAAGGAGAAAAGTTGCCTCAGCTGTGGTTGGCCACAGTTTGAGAGGGACTCCAGTGAAGATGGGAGGGTGAAGATCAATTTATTCATTAATTCTTGTTCTCACCCTAAATTGCTGAAATTCAGCAATCCACTGCAGTTCTGATCAGATGGCTTTGCAACATGCTGCAAAAATAGTTTTTTTATTAATTGGAGGGAAAAAAATTGCTTTGATAGATTGGAAAATAGTCCGTGAGAAAGAAATAAAGTCCCATTCCCCAAACTAAGATGAAAAACTGGCACTGGCTGTTTCTACTGAAAATACCATCAGTGTGATTGCAATTCTTGTAGAAATGGGCTGGGTAGGAAAGCTCTGAGGGGTTCCTGACATTTCAGAAAGGGAAGGAATAAACCTCAGAGTCCCTGTGTGTGTTTGCAGGTCTGTGCCATGATCCTGCTCTGTAGCTGGGGCAGCTCAGGTTGAACAACCAACTTTAATGAAGTGCTTTGCCATTTTTATAGATCTCACTGGAAAGCTCAAAATGAAGAAGGAATTCATGACTTCCTCTCTCTTTTCAGTTTAAAACCCCCCAACATCCACTGGAGCAAGGGCAAGACAGATGACTTAGTCCCCTGGATTAGGCCATTTATCTCTATTGCCCTTGGAAAGAAGGAAAGGGGAATTTTCCTTCCTTGGAGGGTTCCCAGTGCCCATTTCTCTGCAGCCTGCAGGAACAACTGGGGGGGAAACTGAGGGATGCATTTCAATTAACAATTCAAAGTACAGTTAAAACAGAAATCTAGGGCAAAGTTAATGTGCTTTGTAGGTCTCCACGAAGGGTGGAAAACAGATGGTAGGGTAGGGATTAAAATATGAAGCTGTTTTGAGGAAGGAAATAAATGTCAGCCTAGCAGAGCTGACAGAGCAGGAATTCTCCTCTCTTTCTCTTTTACTCAAAGAGGAAAAAAAAAAAAAAAGAGAGATCTGTGTACACTCCAATTTCTTTCAAAGTTGGCAAACCCTGGGCCTGAGTCATAAAACAAATCATCCTTCTGCCACGTCCCAGTGGCTTCTGTTTGTTGTGCTCATCTAAATAAGCTTGATGTCATTTCTAGTCTGAATTACACAGCCAGGATTTGTCCATGTGAACAAGTCACCCCCTGAGCCAGCCTGCTGAGCATTGCCCTCCTCTTGGGTCCAGAGAAAGGGATCTTGCCCTTGGCAGCTTGGAGTGAAACCTTGTGCAGATGTCCTCAGCCACCAGCTGCTCACAGCCAGGGCACTCAGTGCCAAAACTGGCATATTAAAAGCACAGGCAACAGAATCAGTGTTGGATGTCCATCCAAAGCCTTGGGAGGTTGAATTTCTAGCAAACAGCCTGCAGGAAATGCCCTTGCAAGTGCCTTTAGAGCAGTACCAGGGTTAATCTTACAGTCCATGTGAAACTCAGAATAACAGCTCTGTGCGCTGTTCTCAAAGCTGAGACTGTGCAATCCCATTCCTGGTGAGATCCCGCTCCACACCCAGGTCTGTTTGACAGCCCTGCCCGCTCTTAAGTCAGACTACAGGCTGGTGTATGTCAGGAAACTGCCTTTGATGAGGAAAATCAGCCAATTCATTCCATTTAGCAACCCAGACAAATCAAATTATGCACTCGCAGACGAGGCTCAGGAAAGATTTCACCAACCACAAGTGGTAAATAAGATCTCAGCTCCTGTTGATTAAAATGCTGCTGAGGTCATGATCCAAACCACCCCCTGGAAGACACAGGTGTGTGGCCTTTGTCTACCAGTCCCACCAACATTGTCAGCTCATTTACTACATGTTTTGTTTTTTGGTTTTTTTTGTTTTTTTTTTTAATTATGTGCTGTTTGATGTGGCTTTTCCTCTGAGTGTTGTCCCTTCCCTAAAAGCTGGTGGGATCCAAAAGCAGGTCCCAGCTGGGAGCCTCTCATGGGCAGGTGAGCACCATGATGGCTTGTGGGGCAGCAAGTCAAGCATGTAGATGCCTGAAAAGGGGTTTCCCTGGGGCTGCAGTGCTGCAGAACAGCTGAGGCTCAAATCCTTAAATTCTCATGATGCTGAAGGAGCTGCAGAACTGGAGACTCCACGACTTGTAGGTGTTGGGGAGGACCTGCCCCTCCTGGCTCCTGCTCCAGTAAGTCAGCCCCAAATGGTCTTTCTACCTATAAATTGTCAACTTCACAGGATGTGCTTAACTTAAACTTTATAAGAGAAATGACCTTATTGATTGTTTGGGTGTCTCTGGCTCTGTGCTGAGCAGAGTTTAAAAAAATCATTATTAGACTGTTGGTTTTGGAATGAGTGATAAAAAATAGGAAGTAGCAGCAAGCATTGAGAAGCCAAATAGTTGGGGAAATACTTTGTGAGGGGACTTGGAAAGAGAAAATGTCTTGAAAGCCACCAAGGTGTAGAACAACAAGGCTGCTCTTAGACCCTCTGCTTCCTCCCAGGCTGGACAGACTCTCAGCTTTGTTGGCTCTCAGGACTGACTGATGGGACACAGTTCCTGTGGCTCCTCTCCCATTAAAATCAGAAATTGGTGGGAACCTCCCTAATTAGCCCCATGGACACTGCTGGAAATCAATCACCTAATTTTCCTCCTCTCACCCATTTTTCCCTGAGAGATCCTTTAACCCCTTCATGATCTCTGCCCTCAGTGTCCTCTCTTGCTCCTGATATATTTGGGAATAATTTTATGACTCATATTTATGCTCTTTGAGGCTTCAGTGGGTTTATATGACCTTTATTTAGGTTTCCATTTAATTTTCCAGAATTTCTGTTCCTTTCTACATTTTCTTTCCAGACAGGAAGACATAATTTTTTTTTAAAATGTCTTTTCACTTGTGCAGCTTCCATTTTTTTATCTCTTGTTTCACTTTGCTGGGTTATAGGAGGAGAAGACAGAAGGCAACTTAGGAAGTTTTATCTGATAGACAGAATATATTCATTGCCTTTTACTACTGTTTTTATTTTCCCCTCACAGCCATCAATCTCACCCAGTGCCTGTTCTGAAAATAAATTATAGATACCTCTGAGTGTATGAACAGTCACTATTCCCCAGTGAGATTTTCTTTATATGAACTTTTCCAGGTCAGTCTTTAGCAAGAACATTATTTTTTTCTTAGTGATGGAGTCAGGGATGTGGTTTGGTGGTTTTTAACCATAAAAATGACCTGATATTTCTTTCCCCTCCCACCTACATTCCAGTTTTCCTCATTCCCTTAAAAACTGGTGCACTCAGAGCCTGTCTGTGATTCTTCTTTTTAATTTTCACTTGTGCAAAGCAAAAGCATAAACAGGTACAACCAATTACCCAAGTCCTAACACAGGAAAGAATCAAACCCCAGTAAAGCAGGAAAACAAATTTCCTATTGTTAGAAGTTTAACTTATTGTTGGAACAAATTAGGTATTAAAATAAGGGAGGAAATTAAAAGCAATAATGGAAATAGCCTGGGAGAAGGAGAATGTGTTTAAGTCTTGTAGTGAAATTAGTGTTGGGCTCACTCTGTGCATAAGGAGCTCCTTCTCTCTGCTGTTCTTCTTCAGATACACATTCACTAATAATGGATGCCACACTGACTTTGTCTTGAGAGCTAAATTAATTAATTGCAATTATGTTTTGCATGGATATGTAGCTGAGACTGTGGAAAAAGGACACAGAAAACCCTCCCAGCCTTAAAACCCACCAAGTCTGTGACTCTCCCATTGTTCTCTTTAAATATTTATAAATTAAGAAATATCCTTTATCTTTTGAGAGGTGTTATTTTAAGTGGGTTTTTTTATGGTTGTGTGATTAAATCCTTTTCTTCTTGGCATGTTGCCCAAGCAAAATGGTTCTGAAATGGGAAGAAAACCTCCAAAGCTTTGCAGGGGGGTGTGGAACTGGTGCCAGAGCTGTGATGTCTGGAGCTGTCTTGGAAAAAATGGATTTGTATCCCTGCTGGAGAGGTATTTCAGCATCTGTCTGTGTCTGTTTGCAGTCAAGCAGAGCAGGAACTCACAGTGAAAGGTAGAACTCAACATCTACAATCCACACCTGGAAAAAAAATAAATCATTATTCATGGAGGTTGTAACTCTGGTGGCACCACAAGGCACTGAGCAGTCACCTAAAACTGGGTAATGCCCATTGCCTGAAAGGTGATTTAACCTGTTTTATGAGTGACTTTGTAGTTAAAATCTCCCAGGCAACTTTAAATATTGCCAAAATATTTTCTGCAGGAAAATCTTCTCTCCCTTTTCCCAAGGGGAACAGCCCATGTCTCTCTTTTGAAAGAGTGGAAGGAAAAAAAAAACATTCTTTCTACACCTCTAATCATAGACAATGCATCAATATCCTTGTGAGAAAATTTAATATTTTTATTAATGCCTTCAGGGGTTTTGCCCCCTCAAAAAGAAAACTGATCCCCTCAAAAAACCCTGATCCCCTAAAATAATTAATTGAAGGAAACTTTTGCTAGTTGGAGATGGCAAGACAGATGCAAGTCTGGAAATAGTGGACCCTCCCCGAGAGTTCAGTTGGGATATTTTTGTTTCCTGTGATGCTTCTGCAAGTGAGATGTTTGGCCATCCCAGTTTGCACACCATCAGTGCAGTGTTTATTCCCTTTATAGCCCCCTGGGAAGGTGGTGAGGAGAGGGAATCAAGTGTATTAAGTTATATTAACTCTCAATGTGATGAGGAATTTGGAAATTATTTTTTGTTATGTGAGGTGACTTTTACAAACCATTCTGAACTGCCAAGGCTTTGTGGCAACTCATTTTACTGAATTATGATTTTCAGGATATATATATGGAAATACCTCTGTGGATGGGAAGTCTTATGGGCAGTAACTTGGAGCACATTGAAAATGTTTAGAAGTTTAGAGCTGAGGGATCTTCTTTTTATCCTGTACTTTTGATAACGAATACAAGACAAGAGTCATTGACCTTTGATAGAGGCAACTGTTGAATATTTTACAGTGGGGGAAGCACAATAAAGTTTATAATGTGTTAATCAGGAATATAAAGTGTTTTCACCAAGTAGAAGGAAAAAACCCAGAACATTTTGAGATAATTTGTTGTGTGTAGGAGGGATTTGTATGAAGACAAGGTTGAATATGGAGTTATAGTAAGTTAAAGTTATTATGACATAAAGCAAATGAAATAAGGTTAAATGGAATTAATAAAGTGTCCAAGTCTGTTGTGAGTCCCACACACCACACATGGCTGAGGAAAGGACAGTGGGCAACTGGTGTGGAGATTAAAGTGGCTTTTAAGTGGCTTTTGGGAGCTCTTGTAGCAGAAGTGCTGCTGAAACCTGTTCCTCAGCCTGTGCTGCTTCTCAGAGACAAGGAATTCAGGGAATTGTTTGGGTTTGGAGATTCCTTTGAGTTTAGGAATGCAGCTGGTCCCCTGCATTGTGGTAGCCCTTTGTGTGCAAGCAACAGCTTTTGGAGCACAGATGCTCAGAAGGATGAATTTAACACATCAATGACTGTCACAAACCCAGCAGAGAAGCAGAAAATAGTTTTAGAAATACTTCCAAAATTTAAACATGAAATTTGCAGCTTACCATAATGTTATTTATGCCATATTTTGGTTTTATATCAAGTTTAACACAGGAGAAGAGCCCCAGTAGTTGGCAAAAGCCACCTGGGTTCTCCCACAGGATTTTCCTTGGTCTCTCCAGTGTTTGAGCAATAAAGGGCAGACAGAGACACTCCCCTGTGCCACCTCTCTCTGCTCCTCCAGCCACCCTGCCCAGGTGCCAGGGCTCTCTGTGTGCTGCTGGCAGATGGGCACAGCCCAGGTTTCTCTGCCAGGCCTCCTGCCAGCTGCTCAGAGGGCTGTGAGGAACAGAGGGGGGACTTGGCTCTTGCCTGTGTTGAGTTAACAGTGACAGTGTTTTCCTTTCTTGCCCACCGAGCCTGGAAGACAAAATGAGTTCTGGTACTGAACTGCTCGATGGCATTGCAGGAGGGCTCCTGCCACCCTCATCTGGCTGTTGGCAAGGAAAGACAGGTTGGCTCTTTCTACTGGGTCCTCTGCAATGAGTACAGAGCAACTCTGGCTTTGTGTCTGCCCTCACACACTCTCTGCTCACCTGCAAGAACCATTTTCTCAGAGCATTTACTGACATAAACTGACCCAAGAACACAATTCCCCTTTCTCCTCCCCCTGGCAATAAGTGGCACCAAGAGGGATCCATCTCAAAGAAGACATTTCTCAGAGATCCAGAATGCAGTTATTGGTGAGGCAAACAGAGAAAAGGCTGCTCTCATTACTGTAGCATCAACATTGGTAAGCTCTGTGTTTAATTAGCAACACCAAATGCCCAGGCATTCAGCTGGCATCAGACTGGGCTTTGGGGAGGAGTTGGGAGCCAGGAGGTTTGGTCTGAGCAGCATGACTGGTTTCCAAAGACTGCTGCTCGTTATTCCCATTGGGAAGGGAGATCTACTGGAACTACAAACAACCATAATTAGGATGATTGCTCTGGATAGAATAATAATGTCAGATCTGCAGATGGGGGAACAGAGCCAGGTACCTTCATCCAAGGCACTGGAGGGAATTAATATCATATTAATGAATGTAAACCAAGGAACACTTTCTCAGAGTCTCAAGCCTGACATTCAAGAGGATGCAGATGGGAAGTGATTTAGTCTATCACTCATTGTGTTGTTAATTGTTGTTATTGTAGATAATTATAATGAACTCACTGTGTCCAGGCAGACCATCCAGTGAATAGTGGATAAACAGGGATGGTACACAAACAGTTTTATATTGCCATAAAATGCTGTTAGGTGCTACAGTATTTCTGTTTTCTGGCATTTACATGAGCAAAAATGGCAATTTCTGCAATAAAATTTGTTGCAGGAAAATTTTCCCCAGCGAAGCATGAACTGTGTCATCTCATTCTCACTGTCCAAACCCCAGGACTTGAACTTATTGCAGAACAGAGAGATATAATTATGGATTTCTCATATTCATATTTCTGCTCAGGAAAGCAGTGCAGCAGGACTTTTAATCTGGTCTTCTTAGAGAGAGGATGATTTCCATGAGCTCAAGATCTGCAGCTGGGGTCACATCTTTCCAAAGTGCTTGGTTGCTCTTTATGTGCTGTTGGGACCAGAATCCCATCCCCTCTCCTCCCTGTGGCTGATTCTGTAAGGAGCTGTTCCTGCTGGACCTTGAGAACTGTTCTGGTTGGCTTTTTGAGACCTGGAAGACATATGATTATTTTAATTATCCCTGTGATTTTTATTGTAGCTCACAGTTAAGGCAGAGTTCACTTGAAGGATGGATTGAGGAAGAGTCTTTGTCCTGACATGAAAGAGCTGCTTGTAGCCAAAATTGCCATGAGAGAAGGGACTCACAGCACCTCTGAACATATTAATGTGCTCCTTAAGCAAGCTGAAGGTGCCCAGCTTTGCTCAGCTCAGGGGAGAAATGAAGCTGTGCTGAACAAACAACTGCTTTAAATTTAAATCTAGTTTTTATCCCATCTGATTTCCAGGAAATACAGAGATTTCAGGCAGCTGAAAAGAGCCACACAATTGAAGGAGAGCAGCCAATGCATTTAGTGCAAGGAAACGATCCATTCCACCTCAAATTGTGTAGGAAATGGAAATTCTTGTAACATGCAGATCAGGAATGTAATAAATATGGGAAAATGTCAGAGAGGAGAAGTAGGGCTGGTGTGTGGAGTGAGGAGCTTGGCCCAGGGGTGACTCTGTGCTTTGATACATCTGCAGAACTCCCTGAAAGGAGGTTGTGGAGAGCAGAGGCTCAGGTCAGTCTCTTCTCCCAGATAACAGGGGGGAAAAGCCTCAAGTTGCACCAGGGGAGGTTCAGGTTGGATGTCAGGAAGAATCTCTTCACTGAAAGAGAGGCTAAGCATTGGAGCAGGCTGGGCAGGGAAGGGATGGAGTCACCAGCCCTGGAGGTGTTCAGAAAACAAGTAGACACAGCAATTTGTGATATGGTTTGGTGGCCATGGATGTATTCAGTCACAGGTTGGACTTGGTGATCTTGATGATCTTGGATGTCTTTCCTATGATTCTGTGCCTCCCATTGTCTCACCTGTGGAAAACCTGAGGCAAGAAAAAGTCCACCCCAATTCCTGTCCCTCAGGGGTACTAATTGACAGGAAGCTCAACAGGAGCCAACAGTGTGCCCAGGTGGCCAAGAAAGCCAATGGGATCCTGGCCTGGATCAAAACTAACATGGCCAGCAGGCCCAGGGCAGTGACCCTTCCCCTGGACTCTGCCTTGGGGAGGCCACACCTTGAGTGTTGTGTTCAGTTCTGGGCCCCTCAGTTCAGGAAAGAGATTGAGGGGCTGGAGTGGGGCCAGAGAAGGGCAACGAGGCTGGAGAAGGGACTGGA
>JAJPCS010000204.1:407617-442107 GCA_021164005.1 Willisornis vidua nigrigula
GTTGTTGTTGGTTTTTTTTTCATTCCCCAACATATGGGCAGTCAAAGAGAGAGAAAACACCCAGAAGGAAATTTGTCTCCACTGGTTTGTGCATATTTCACAGGGTATCCAGTTGGTAAATATTTATAAGCATTTTGAATGTTTGCTGGGATGGTTTATTTAACAATTTCATTTCAAATCTAGCATGTAATATTTCTGCTTTCTGCCTCCCCCTCCTCTTTTCTCTCAGCTTTGTTTTCTTTTATGAGCATTTTTATTGGGGGAGTTGTCTGTTCATGTTTACAGAATTGTTTCTCCTTTTTGTTATTTTTTTTGGTTTTTTTCCTGCTGTATCTTCTCAAAATGCTAATCCAAGCAATGCAATATCTCTCTCCTTGATGCATGTAAATGTGTGATGTAGATTAAAGAGCCAAGAGCTCAAGGAAATATAAAATGCTCTGTGCAATGTGCCTACAGCTCTCATTTGCACAGCAAATTTAATGCTGCCCAGAAAAGCCAGACCAGGTTCCTGGTCTTACCTTTTCTCATTTCACTTAACTTTTTATACTCAGACTCCATCCCTCTGACCTGAAACAGCTCTTGTCTGAAAAAATCTGGTTGGTTTGGAGCAGATGTGGAGCCACGACAGAGTTCATTTAGAGCACAATCAACAGATAATAACAGGGTTCTCAGAGAGATTGCAGTGAATGACAAGTACCAGCAGCCTTTTCAGAACGGCAGAATTAGACATTTTTAACTCCACATGCACAACACAGTGTTAGAAGAAGCAGGAAATGACTAATTTGGAATCCTTTTATTCTGTTCTAGTTCTTTAAAATTTTTTAAAATGATATTGTCCCCTTCTCAGGGATTATCCTGATGCTCCTCTGCTCGCTGCCTCTGTTGGAAAATTCTGGTCCATGTGATGTTTGAAGCAGATTGGCCTCTGGAGGACTTAGTTATGTCCTTCTTCTTCCTCCCTGAGGCCTGATGTCAGGATGAACCCCAACATCCCTCAAGTGTGATCTGCAGTTTCATTACTGCTCAGATCTATCTGTTTTATGAACCTCCCAACCCTCAGACTCCTCTAATGTGGGAGCTGATTGGGCTCCTGAGGAAGGTCTGGGCTGCTGTCACTGCCTGGGGCTCTTTTTTGCAGGGCTGTCATGAGGACTGAGCTGGATTCGGTGTCTCCAGCCCAGAGTTTCTCGTTGTGGCACAGCTGGTGACCCCCACCTGCCGCCAGGATGGTTCTCCCCACAAGATATTTGGGCAGGGAGGGCCATGAAGTGCCTGGTTGAGGGGTCAAACCTGGCTGGAGTGGCAGTGGGGACTGTCCCTTTGCCTCCCAAGACACAGTGACCATCTGCCTCTCTGTCTCCAGGCACAGTCCCGGGGTCTTCAGGGCTCTGATCTCCAAAAACTTTGGTGCAACAAGAATCTCAGAGAATCCCCAAATATTCTGAGTTGGGAGGGACCCACAAGGACCATCAAAGCCCAACTTCCTGCACAGGACCATCCCCAAGAGTCACACCACATGCCTGAGAGAATCATCCAAACTCTTCTTGAGCTCTGGCAGGTGCTGTGAGCCCAAACACCATCTTGGTGCAGACCCTTTTCCTAATATCCAGCCTGACCCTGCCCTGGCACAGCCCCAGCCATTCCCTGGGGCCTGGCACAATAACCTGAGCTTGAAGAGAGAAATGCCCCAAGATGAGGAGTCACTGTGTGGCCCTGTCCTCACTGCCAGGCTGGGCAGGGCTTGCTGTGCTCACTGGGAGCATCAGAGGGGGTAGAATAAAGATGGCAAAAGCCTTTGTAAAAGGGATCATCAGAAAGACACAGCAGGTTCAGTGATCACTGAGACTTGTCTTAACACATGAGCAGTCTCCTGAGAGCAGTAAGCTGCTCTCTGCCTGGCTGCAGAATTGCTTGGAGGCTTTATTTTATTTTATTTTATCTTATTTTTTGTTTTCTTTTATTTTATTCTATTTTTTTTGTTCTATTTTATTTTATTTTTGTTTTATTTTATTTTATTTTAATTTTTATTAGATTTTATTTTTGTTTTATTTTATTTTTATTTGATTTTTTCATTTTATTTTAATTTTTGGTTTTATTTTATTCTTGTTTTATTTTATTTTAAAACTTTTATTTTTTAATTTTATTTTAATTTTTGTTTGATTTTATTTTTGTTTGATTTTATTTTTGTTTTATTTTATTTTTGTTTTATTTTATTTTTGTTTTATTTTATTTTTGTTTTATTTTTTCATTTTATTTTATTTTTTGTTTTATTTTATTTCATTTCATTTTATTTTAAATTTTTTATTTTTATTTTATTTTATTTTAATTTTTGCTTGATTTTATTTATTTATTTTTGTTTTATTTTGGCTGATATTCTTGTTTGCTCATCTGTTCTCTCAGTGAATTCCAATTTATTGAAATTCCTCTTGGTGTGGGGAAGATTAAAGCATGGAATTGACTCGAGAGGAGCACTTTGAAGCCAGAAAGTACAACCTGCCTTTCATTTACATTTCAGACCTCGCTTCACCCCGTGTTTGAAAACATTCTCTGTACAAACCCTCTCCACAAAGTGTTCAGGGGGCAGATTTGGATGTAAATGTACCATCATTTCCTGCCTGAACCCTCAATCTCAGTGCACTCAGCACAGCTACAGCAGCCTCAGTGCCCCCAGTCCTGCACTGGGGAACCCACCTGGGCAAAGATCTGCTTGTTGTTCTCTCATTTCAATATTCATTATCAAGAGCATCTCAGTTGCCAAGGGGAAAAACTGTCCCAAGAAGTTCAGCCACCCTTAATGACATCACATTGTAGACAAGGCTGTTTTACCTAATTAATGAATGTTTGCACAGTTCTTTGAGACCTTTTCCTAACAAGGAAGGCCAATATGTTGCTATGTATAAATGGCAGAATTAATAATTCAGAAAAAATAGAAGCACAAAGCCAAGTTATCCTTATCATTTCATCAAAGCCAGGTTTAACCATCTTCTTTTTTTGGCTGCTGGCTTAATTAGATAAGGAGCTGAATTTAATTAACTCATCAAACCGAATTTGAAAACATCTCTCATGTCAGTAAGAGCTTGTGTTACGTTTATTATTTCTATTGGTTGCATTGAGCCTTTAATATCCCCATTTTGTTGGGATATTAATGGTGGCCTCAATTGTGTTCTAATTTACAACATTTACTCAGATGTTGCCATTTGCCTCTTTTAAGTGCCAGAAGGTGAAAATCAATCACACTTTAAATTAAGGCAGTGAAATTGCATTTCCAGCCCTCTGTTAAGTCAAGTATGTGCTATCTCCCTTCCCATAAGTGTGGTTTGGGTTTGCAAGGTGAAATTATTTCATAGGAAATCACGTTGAGTTTCTGAAGTTCCCATTTCCTGGAGAACGTTGTGACAAAAAGATCCTTTGGATGCTCTTTTGGGCCTGTTGAAGCAAATTCGAATGTAAGAAATTTGAGGCTGAAATTGGTATTACAACCACATCATTCATTTGGACACACCTGATGCTCCAGCTTTTGCTGTACCACTCTGAAACTTCTTGAAAATTAATAAAGGAATAATTACTAGGAAAGGATCTAAGCTGAAGAATTTGCTGTGTATTTTAACCAGTTTGCATGACCCTCTTTTTGGCCATACTTTGACATTCCTCTAGAGATATTGCCACACAGAGAGGCGAAATCCCTTGATTACTAAAATCAGAATTTCCCTAGAAATCATTTGCTTACTTGTTTCACTGCAATGCCAATTATGCTGATAGAAACATTGCTAATTAAGCCTGGAGCAGTTCATGGAAATCTGTGAAAAGCCATCAATGTGATGGGTGAAATCAGGTGCTTTCTTATTCTTCCAGGCAGTACTTTTGCAGAAGTAACTTTGCTCACAGTTGCTCTCTATTTTTTTTTTTTCATTTTCTCACTATCAGGTGTAATTAATTAATTCATTAATTAGTGAAGCCTGGCCCTAATTGGGTTCTGTGTCTCTCCTCAGAACGACTATCGGAAGTTATCTATGCAATGCAAGGACTTCGTGGTGGGGGTGCTGGACCTGTGCAGGGACACTGAGGAAGTGGAGGCCATCCTGAATGGAGATGTGAACATCCAGCTGTGCCCTGAGCACCACAGGCCAAGCCTGAGCAGGATCAAACTGGCCATTAAATACGAGGTGAAAAAGGTAAGCTCTTCCTTTGGGTCCTTGGTGAACACCCTTCACATCTAAGTTGTGCTTCCTTGATGTCACCTGAAGAATCAGAAGTGAGAGACAGAATTCAGTGGCACTGAGACTAAATCCTGAGGATTTAAAGCCTTTTGTGGCTTGCTTTGAGTTTTCTCACATTGGTTAATGTTGAGAAGGTTATTTGAAAAGAAAAAAAAAAAATACTTGCAGAAATATTTAAAATAATTGCTCAGCTTCATGAAGTGTGTTGTGTGAGTGGAAAATTTTATCCTGGCAAATTCTAGGCCTGGGTGGTCCCAATTAATTGCTCCTACAATCTGCATTGATAGGAACTGGGCTCCTGCTATGGGACTCAGAGATTGTTCCAAATTCTCGAGCTAACATCTGCTCTCTCTTCCCCTCCCAAAGTCACCACCTGCTTCCTTTTGCCTCTTGACTGTGCTGCTGTGCTGGCTGGAGAAGGTCTTTTCCTGTTATGAAAGCCATTAATTAAAGAGAACCTTAAATCTGAAATGAAATGCTTTCAGGCAGGAGCACGTGGTATGGAGCCAAACATTTGCCCCCAGGATGCTGGGTCTCTGCATTGTTCCATCACCAAAAACTGGGCAGAGCATCTCAGCTCGCTCTTGGTTACAACCTGGGTCAAGTTTAGTTCTGGAAACTTTGTTGCTTTGGTCACAGGAGCCAACCTTGCTCTGGTGCTTTCAGAAAACCAACTGATCTGAAACAAGGAACAGTCCCCAGACATCCATGGCCTGAGAATCATCAGGACATTGGTCAGAACCTCCAGGCTTTTCAGTGTGTGAAGCTTTCTGTGCTGTTTTGCTCCTTTATTCTTCTAAATATTTGTGTCATGCTTTAGATATCAAGGCCTGAGCTGAAGTCACTGTGCTGCTTTGAGCAAATCCTTTCTTGGCTCCTTTTCTTCCTCTGTGCATCTTTTTGTAATGCATAAACACTGACCTAAAGCACCCAGGGGATCTTTTTGTGTATAAACATCTTCCTACTCTCAGGGAAGCTGAGCATCCTTTCTGGATCACAGCAACTTGTTGCTCACCAATAATAAATGTTAAACTAATTCTAATGGTTATAACTAGAATAGAAACATGAGCATTTGCCCTCCTCCTGTTGACTCTCAGGTCAGCACTTTCCAGCAGGCAGAATCTTTTCTGTGTGCAAGACGAGCATTTAACTGCTCCCTCAGAAGGGAGATGGTTCCATCTGTGAGAGGCAGAGACACTTTCAGATGAATGGCTTTGGTTATTGGCAGTGACAGAACAGAGGGATGTTCATCACACTTGCTGAACAAAGACCTTGTGTTTTGGTAGCACAGGGATGATTTCTGTAAGAGGCAATGCATTTCAGGTGCAAATTTTTTATTCAGTTCAGAGATATTTAAGTTTATATACAAATCCTGTGCTTTGAAATCTGTTTTGGTTGAGAGAAAATCCTGTAATAGAGAGGAGTGGGAGGGAGGGTGATGTATTATATGTGATCCTTCCCCTGTACTCTGCATTGGTGAGGCCACACCTTGAGTACTGTGTTCAGTTCTGGGCCCCTCAGTTCAGGAAAGAGATTGAGGTGCTGGAGCGGGTCCAGAGAAGAGCAACAAGGCTGGAGAAGGGACTGGAGCACAAGCCCTATGGGGAGAGGCTGAGGGAGCTGGGGGTGTTCAGCCTGGAGAAGAGGAGGCTCAGAGGTGACCTCAGCACTGTCTGGAACTGCCTGAAGGGAAGTTCTGGCCAGGTGGGGGTTGGTCTCTTCTCCCAGGCACTCAGCAATAGGACAAGGGGGCACGATGGGCTCAAGCTCTGCCAGGGGAAATTGAAGTTGGAGAGCAGGAAGAAATTCTTTGCAGAGAGAGTGCTCAGGGATGGAATGGGCTGCCCAGAGAGGTGGTGGATTCACCATCCCTAGAGATTTTTAAACACAGATTGGACGTGGCGCTGAGTGCCATGATCTGGTAAATGGACTGGAGTTGGACCAAGGGTTGGACTCGATGATCTTGGAGGTCTTTTCCAACCCAATCAATTCTATGATTCTATGATTCTACTTTAAAAACCAATTCTTGGACAGATTCTGTAAATTCCAAGTCACTTTTTCAAAGCTGATGACTCATAATGACCTGACTGTGTCCAGTTCTGGGCTCCTCAGCCCAAGAGAGACATGGAGCTCCTGCAGGGGATCCACTGGAGGACAACAAAGATGATGAGGGGACCGGAGCATCTCTCTGATGAGGAAAGGCTGGGGGAGCTGGGGCTGTTCAGCCTCTAGAACAGATGATTGAGAGGGGCCCACATCCATGTCTGTCAGGATATGCAGGGAAGGATCAGGGGATGGACCAGGCTCTGCTCAGGGTTCTCAGCAATGGGACAAGAGGAATGAGCAGGAAGTGATGAGCAGGAAGTTTCATCTGAATATGAGGAATAATTTCTTTGCTGTGCAGTGACCCAGCACTGAACAGGCTGCCCAGAGAGGGTGTGGAGTCTCCTCTCTGGAGATATTCCAGACCCCTCTGGACACAACGCTGTGCCGGGTGCTCTGGGATGGCCCTGCAGGAGCAGGAGGTGGCACGAGATGCCCCACGTGGTCCCTCCCAGTCTGACCCACGCTGTGATCTGTGATGAGGATGAGAACACACCAGTCAGACTGAGGCAGGGGCACCAAGTGACTTCCCACCTCCAGTGCCCAAACCCCCCAGGTGCCATCCCTTGGTCTGGCCAAGCCTGGGGACTGCCACATGGGTGGCTGTAACCTACCCAGAAACAGTCCCAAGGCCCTGAAGACCTTTGTAGTTTTTCAGCTGCACTTTGGGACTGGAATGACAGAGATTTGAACAATTTTTTGCCCTGGAAATTTAGTTGGCAGGGTAGGAGTAGTGAAGGGACTAGAGCTGTGCCTGCCACCCCTGCTCCTTCCATGGGCACCACATTCAGATGGTCAGCTTGGCATTCTCCAGCCCAGAAAGATGCTGCTGAGACAGAGAAATAAAGAGTATAAAGCTCCTGAACTATCTTATATTCATTCTGTGCCATGAGCACCAAGAAGAGTTTTGGACAAGAAAAGTTTAGGGACTTCAGAATGGTCTGGGAAAGAAAAAAAGGGTTGCAGGAGTTATGGGTTATTTTGTCCTTAAGGAAGTAACCAGACTAAATATTTGTACTTGCATGTGAAGTTATAAGAAATATTTGATGTTTAAAAAAATCTATTTCTACCATTAACTTCTTAATTCACATTTCCACATTAGCACTCTCAGGGCCCCCATTAGTCTTTCTTCAGTGCAAATTTGCAGAGAGCAATGAAACACATTGAAAATTATTATTTAATATCCACGTTTTTACTTTTACAGCTGCTGCTGCAGTCTGGATTTTATCACACTTTTATTTCCAGTGTCTGAGAAAGATGTCAAGGGCTCCCATCCTCAGGCAGGAGGGCAGTTGCATCTGCAGAGTTTCTCCAGGCCTTGGCACAATCTTCTCAAATTTCCCCTGTTCTTTTAAGTTTCTTTATTCCTTCTTTGGCCTCACACAGTGCAGTCACAGTGTCTAAGAAGGGTATTTTTTTATTACTACCAGCTGGTCCACCAGCTTCTGCCACCCCCTGCCCAGCTCCCAGCCCTCAGGGAGTTTTCCTCCCCCTTTCAAAGACCACAGAGAACAGGAGGAGACAGAGAGCAGAATTTTGCAACTTTGGATTTTGTGCATTTAAACCAACCCTGCCATCTTTTGTGTGCCCACCTGGGAATTGTAGGGGTGTAAGCAATGCCACACACACATTTTACATGTTAAGTTCTAATTCTGCTCCCAACACAGTGTCTTCTTGACTTTGACTTGAGCAGTTGCATTCCCCAGGTCTTTGTCCTGGCCCTAAATGATCCTCCTCTGAATTTTTTCCTTTTGTTCATCCCATTAGAGCTCCTTGTTGCCTCATCCATTCATGACTTAAAAAAAAAGCAGTTCTCTGTTCAGCTGGAAGGACACAGTGAGATGAGCTCAGTTGGTTAAAACTTGGTTGAATAATGCCAAGGTCATGGGTTCAATCCCCCGTGTGGGCCATTGACTGAAGAGTTGGACTCGATGGTCCTTGTGGGTCCCTCCCAACTCAGAATAGTCTGTGTGTGACTCCGTGTGACACAGTTTTATGGATCATTATTGTAATGGTTTGGCCCATGGCTTCCCCAGTAACCATTGTACCCCAGGAAGTTACGAGTATTCCACACGTGTCTTCCACGTAGCAGGGGGGGAGCGGTTTTGGTCTCTTCCTGCCTTGCCGGGGAGATCATGGGAGGTGGTTGGAGCCTGGTCCCTCCGGTCGTTGGTGGTTCTCCTGTCCTGGGTAAAATTGTTTCATGTTTGTTCCCCTTCCTTGAGGGTTTTATTGTGTTTGTTTGCTCCATTTGGTTCTGTTAGGTTGGGTTTCTGTCTTCCCTATCTTCAGTTCCCTTCAGGCACCAATTATCTGTCTTGGGTTGAGCTGGCAAAATGCCAGCTGTCCAAGACAGAGAGAAAAGGGTTCCTCCTCCCCCCAACTAGCCAAGGGAAAGAGAAGAGGGAGAGGGAAAAAAAACCCCTCAAACCAGGTTTATGCTGAAACTAACTACATGTATTTATACAGAAAAGAGAAAATCAAGAGAAACTACAATATAGCACACACTTACACAAGTTGTGTATAGCAAGAAATAACTTCCCACTCCCCAGTTAATACAAAGCCCATTACTCCAGATTCATAAGCACTCTAAGAGACACCCTGCAAGAAAGAGAAAGTATAACAAAATATTTCTACTTCCCTGAATTCAAACAAAATGCAAGCAGGGGCAGCCAGAGCAGGGCCCAGCATAGTAGAGGAGCTGCCAGACGTCCTCCTCTTAGTGCAGCCATGATGGAACTGAACAAGCCACTCCCACACACTGGATTTTACACCCTTGAGATGATGTAGTATGGTATGGAATACAATATTATTGGCTAGGAGAGGTCAGCTGTCAGCTAGCTCAGCCCAGCTCAAATCAGCTGACAGTTCCAGGCCTAGCTGAACTTTAAAACCTAAGTTTAGGCCCACCTGGCCAAACCCATAACATTTATCCTTTTTTACTAATTTACAAAGTTTGACATGAATCTGGTGAAATCATTCAAGGAAACATCCAAAGTGACAGACTTCACTTGTCTGTCTCTTTATTCCTTGTGTTTTGTTATTTTTTTCCTGCCAAGGATGTTACCAGCACAGGAGATGATGGTGAGAAGTTTGGGGATTTAATAGAACTGAGGGAGTTTATATAAAGCTAATTGAAGAATGAAGAAATTCTGCTAAAATTACCGTGGTTTACAAAGTGGTCTTTAACAATTCTGTACTGCTGTAATTCTCTACACTTTTTGAAAGAATTAAATAATCACTCTGTACCCTGGGATTCTTGGAAAAAAATTCACTGAAATGTCCTCTGCTCGAGTTTTCCAGAGGCATTTTCCCTTCAGATTACCCACCTTAATGATCCACTCTTCCTGGAAAAGTATTGAAATAGGAACAGTTTTTCAAGAGCAAGACAAACAATTTTCAAACATTTAAGCCTTTCTTGAGTCCTGGATTCTTTCCAAGAAATGGACTTTTAGCCCATGTTATGGGATTGTTGTGAACTGACAGGAATATCTGCCCTGATCTTACTTGGAGATGCTTTGCCCTTCATTCTCCATCAGGAAGGATTTAGGTTGGGTGGTTTTGGTGGATTACAACCAAAAGAGGTTTGAGTTCCTAAGCTGAAGTTCTGGTCAAGGATCATGAGCTCTGTGAGCTGCTCCTCATGGAGATTTATGACATCTGAAAGTTTACTCTGTGTTCTTGACTGATAAATTTTGTAATAATACGGGGTTTCTTTTTCTTGAAACAATCAAACAATTTTATTTTCAATCAAATAATGGAAATATAAGGGCAGCCCACGTTTTCTCTGTGTGTGAACTCATTTCTAACTAAGCCAGAGTATGATTTCCACCTTGGAGAGGTGGAGGCACAGAGGGTTGGACAGCCAGAATGGGAGAAAATGAAGATTTTGATGTCCAACATCAAAGCTATTTTTCTGCTCTATATCCTTCATGTGTCCTCTCCTCTTCTAAAAGCTACAGATTTTACTCTGACCCACTACAACCCTTTCATGTATCCATATTTACCTTTGGGTAATTTGCCTGAAGGGAAGTTCTGGCCAGGTGGGGGTTGGTCTCTTCTCCCAGGCACTCAGCAATAGGACAAGGGGGCACGATGGGCTCAAGCTCTGCCAGGGGAAATTGAAGTTGGAGAGCAGAAAAAACTTCTCTGCAGAGAGAGTGCTCAGGGATTGGAATGGGCTGCCCAGAGAGGGGGTGGATTCCCCATCCCTGGAGGTTTTGAAACTGAGCTTGGCCGTGGCACTGAGTGCCATGATCTGGTAAAGGGACTGGAGTTGGACCAAGGGTTGGACTTGATGATCCTGGAGGTCTTTTCCAACCCAATCCATTCTATGATTCTATGTGCAAAGCTGTTGCTTCACCCTGGAAGGTGACATTCATTCTCCTTTTTTCCCAGTGGCAGAATTATAGTTTTTGGGCTCTTTTAATTGCTGATGTTGAGTGCCCACCTCTGCCTCCTCAGCAGCTCAGTTCAAGCCACCACAAAGCTGGAGCACCTTCTCTCTTCCACGAGTTTTAATTTAATTAACAGTAAGACACACAAATTGGGTTTGGGGAAAAAAAAATAAAATCAGAAGAATTAAACAGAACACCAGATGGCTGTGTAAATCCTATTTAACAGAGAGCTGGAACAGGAACTTTTCTCATAACTATATTATTAATAATTAACATAAGGAGGATGCTCTGAGCAGAATACTCATGGCTGCATTAGATTAGAAGTTTTCACTGCACTGGGCACATGGCTCAGACACTGAAGGGCATCAAAAGTCCCAGCGAGTGAGCAGTGGAAACACTGTGGTCATCCTGGACTCTTGGGCTTAGCCACATAATTCTTTCTTTTTACATGTTCAGTTGCACATTACAGATGTTTGGAAAGGGAAGGAGTCACTTCCCATCCTCCCAGAAAGCATTTCTCTCTCTCTGAGTATTTCATTAGCAAAGTTCCTTCCTCCTGCTAAAATCTGTGACTCTGATTAGTTCCTTTTGCCCAGATGTTTTAATGGTTTTTTTCTTTTCTTTGAATGAATCTCATTTTGTTACTTCCTGCCCATCCCCTTAAGGCTCAAATGAATCATTTCTCCATCCTGAAGGGTGTGTGCAATAGTCCCAATTTACTGTGATATGCAGATTTCATTATTTTCATCTGCAAAATGTCCCAAGGTCTCAGATGCCCCTCAGGATATTGCCAAGTGAGCACAGGAACACGTCAAACTCCTGCATGGATGGACCTCACAGGTGATGGGACTTCAAATTACCTTGATTAGTGATAAAATTCTCTTAGAAAAGAGCCATTCCTGTGGTTTGCTACAAGCCTGACCTCAGCTGACTCTAGTTTTGACTTTATAGGAAACAGGCCTGGTTCAGATAGGGAAGAGCACAAAAAGAAATTCAGTATTTCAAATCCTTGATGGATTTATTTATTTGTTTATTTTTGAGTTTAGTTTTATTTATTGAGGGTTTTTATTGTCCCCAGTGAGTTTCAAATGTGGATGTCTGCAAGGACACTGTCCCATGGGGGTTTTCCATGTGAGGTTCTTGTCCCACACCTGCAGGTGTTTGAATTTGGGTACATTTTGGGGACTCTACACCTGCTGCAGAGAGGAGTCTCCTCCTGGGAGTGAGGGTGTCTGTCCCCCAGCTCTGCTGGGAGCAAAACCATCCCCACCAGAGGCATCTGAGCTCCAGCACAGCCCAATCTCTTCCCCACATACCCAAGGCAAAACCAGTTCCTGGCTCTCCTGGGAGAAAAAAAAAATAGAATTTTAAATTTTCCCTTCTGTGCCCACTGTGGTTTATATTTTAGGTACCAAGGGGACATTGTTTGGTGCTTTTTCATTGTGGTATTTTTTCTTCAGATGAATAATTCAACAATAAGGATTTTCAGATGGGTTTGGTTTTGCACAGATATGAAAATCTTGGAATGTTAAAGGCCAGGACTTGCAATTCAGTTGCTTGTTGTCAGATAAATAATTCAGTGATAAGATTTATTCATGTATGTAAAGAGAAGGCAAGTCAGACAATAAGGATAAATCTCTTCAGAAAACATCCAGCCCACTGGAATTTGAAGTTTTCCAAAGAGCAAACCACCTTATTCATGACCTTACAGAAGAATGCTGAGAAAAAAAAAAAAAAAAAAGAGCCCTGTCCTGGTCCCAGGGAAGTCAAATTATAAAGAAACTTCAGGCAGAACAGAGTTTAAACTGAACCAATTAAAGAATTTGTGTAAACTCCACATTTTCCAGTTGCACACCTCAAATAGATTTGATTTACAATTTCATTTCATATGATATAAAATTCACAGAAGGACAATAGAAGTCCCTCCTCGTTCCTTCCACCATCAAGATTATTCATTTTGCCTCTTCACTCAGCACTGAGGAGAATTTATCTCAATGGGCAAATTGCATTTGGCAGTTTCATTTACCCCATTATTTTTGCTTTCTCTTGGATTAATTCATTTTTCCTGGGTTGTATTTTGTGTCTGTTTAACAATCAGGTCAAAGCCTGTTTCCATCCACACTGCTCACCCCAGTGGGACCATCCTGCCTCCTTTACAGGGCTGAGCTGGGGGCAATTACAGAGTTATTTGGGTTCTGGGATGATCTTCTGCCTTGGTTCTGTCTCCTTGTCACCTTTGCAAGGTGACATTCCAGTGCTCTGAATGTGCTTTTGTAGAGCAAAATGAGCACCAGGAAGGAGCTGTGGCTGCAGCCTGGAGCTGTGCTAAGGTTTTAAGTGTTCAGAATTAGCATTTTGTGCTGGATAACTCAGGTCAAGCAGCAAGTGAATTGAGATATTGGATTTCAATAAAACTGGGGGATGTGTGAGTATCCTGGGATTTGATACAAGTGTTTACCAACTGGCAAATGGCTCTAAAAAGGAAGATATTTTGGTTCCAAAGGGTACATGTTGAAAGCTTTATGAAAACTATAATTTATTACTAAAACCACATTAAATCCTTCTGTGATTATACCTTAAAAATAACTAAAGTTGCACAATTAGTGGGGTTTTTTTTCCCCTGATAATTCCACCTCATCTGGGCCCTGCTTAGAAATGCAAAGCTTTTCCCTTTGCTCCCAGGTTTCTAAAGGCTCAAGTCAGCCTGCAGAGAGCAGGGCTGAACATTCACCCAGCCTGTCATGAAGCTCATCTAAAGGATGAGCAAGAACCTCCTGAATATTTGTGGGATGCCATCAGGCAGTCAAATGATCCCCAGGGACAAGGGGAGAACTGCAGGGACACTTCCTCCCTTCAGGTTCTGTGTCTGCAGCAACATCTCAGAGGACCTTTTTGTCACATGGTGTTCCCTTCTGTGCAATGGCCACATCCCACTGAAACGAGTCTTGATCCATTGAATTCCCTTTCCTCCAGGAAAATCTTCCTTTTGCATCTGGGTGGGGGAATTTGGACCTGCTCTTTATTGGCCTAAGCATTTGCCAAAGGCAAATCTTTTTTGCTCTCCAGAGCAGGAAATAAAAAATATACCAAGTCACGTAGAATATCCCACCTGTTTCTACAGAGGTGTCTCAGAGCAGTTCCTACAAAACAAAGGGCTCTTTGTTCTCTTGGAGGTTCAGAGAGCAGAGAACAGGGTGAAGATAAGGAAAGGTTTTTGCTTGTGCTGGTGTTTTCCTGTGCTGTGTTTCCTACCAAGCTTCAGTAATTCCCACTCAGCTTTATCTTCTGCTCTGCAGCAGGTGAAACAACTCTGCAGTCCATGGGTCTTTTACTGCATCCAAAAACTGCTTTGACACATTTTCCACCTTTTTTTTCCTCCCTCCAAAAAAGTGTGTTTCAGTTCAAGAAAAGTATTTTATTCAGTACAAATCCAGACTCTTTATTTAGGCTTCAAGTCTTAAAAATGCTTAAAATACCAAAGGAAACTTTGAAATGAAAAGTGATGTAAAAGAAAAGAAATTTGGTTTTATTTTAATACTTTGATTTTTTTTCTCTCTCTGTCATTTGCATGTTGACACATGTTCACCCTTTAATTCATCTGCTCCTCTGGGGTGAAATGGGAGTATATTTGTCACCCTTCAGGGGAAAAGCAGCAATATCCTGTTTTGACCCTTTCCTGAGTTTCTTCCACCCCCCCTTGATGTTTTCTGATGCTCCCACAGCACCTTCAGCAACATGCTGAGAAAGGAGGATTTCACACCTCCTTTGGTGAAGGTTTTCCTGGAGAAACACGACCCTTTCCCAGCTTTCCCTCCCTGCCTCTGGTTCTGCTCAAGCTGCCAAGGAAGCCCCAACTCCCCTTCCAGACCAGGACTGGGAACACAACGTGGCAAAGCTCAGGCTGTGTCTGTCCATGAACTCTGTCAGGAAATCCTCACAGTAATTCCTCTGTGCTTCCATCTTTCCACAGAAACATTGGTGTGGTTCAGATCCCCCCTGGGTTTTCCCATCCCTGCTCCTCTGCTCCTGCCAGCACAGAATCTGGGATGATTTAGTTCCAAAGGGACCTTAAAGATCATCCAGTTCCAACCCTCCTGCCATGGCAAAATTGAAAAATCCACGCATACAATCCACTTGCTGCCCCTCATTTTTGCTTGTAGCTCAGAGGCACAGGGTTACCATCCACTCAAATCAGCCATCCCAAAGGATTTCAGAATTTTCCCTCAGATCTCTGACTTTGGGATCATTACACTCCCAATCCAGGGCTCCTGTGAGCAGGTGCTGCAGCCTGAAATAAGTTATCATTGTAGGTTTGCAGAACTGCTGAGCTACATCAAAAGGGAAATGTTTAATAATGAACCCAGAAAGGTTGTTTGAAGGACACGAGTGCAGCATCATGATGGGAAGAGAAACGGCTCATCCCTGCCCCTGCCAGTGCCTCTTGACATCACCAATGTTCTCCTGGAATTCTATTTATGCAGCTCCTTTTTAGCTCTCCTTTGGTGATTAGACACACTGAGGTTTGCCACGAGGCTGCCAGGGAAGGGACAAGCTGAGAGGACACGACAGGGACACCTCAGGATGTTCCAGCCCCAGCTTTGCTTTGTTAGTTCTGACATGAAGGGTTTTTAAACTGCTTTCTCTGCTTCATGATGAGTTTTCCCTTCCTCCTCAGCCCCTGGCTCTTCAGGGGAAGGTGCATTAGCAAAGCAAGATGATCCTGTCAGAGTGGTTAAATCCTTTGCTTCAGTGGTAGATTTCTGTACTTTTAAAGGAATTAGAATTATTGCAGTAATAAAACATACCCTGGTTTCTTTCTGCATGATTAATTCCAATCATCTGGGGCTGACTTCTGTCCTTTACCTGTCTGGCATAACTTTCCTTATTTCTGCTGACATCATTTTTCTGTCTGAGATTCTCCTCCCCTCTGGTTTTTTTTTTTTTGTTGTTTTTTTTGTTGTTTTTTTTTTCTATTTGATGTCTGACCCTCAAGAATTCCCTGGGTTTTTTCCCCTGTTTGTACCTGATCTTTTATGTGCCACAGGATAGGAGAGATGGCAATTTAGGCAACCCAGTGCTGATACTGAACAGCAGAAGTGATCAGTGTCCTCACCATGGGCTCTTTCTCTGCTCAATAGAATAGAAAATAAAAAGTAAAATTCTTTCTATTGCAGTGTTTTCTCCCAGAAGGAATTTCCTATACATTTATTGAGACATTCAGGTACTTTATCATCTGTGTAGTGAAACTCCTGCACTTTTGAACAAGTATGTGGAGAAAAAAAATAAGAGCTGTGAAGTGCTTTCCCACAATGTATATCCTGCTGAGTTTCCAGGAAGGGCTGACTCACAACAAATTAGATGGCAATGTGGAAAAGTTCCTGCTCAATGTGGTACCCACAGTGGACTCTCAAACACTCTGTTTCTGTGTGTAAAATGCTTCCTTTGGGCCCTTTCAATTCCCGCTGAAGGAGGTTTTTTTTCCATGTTCCAGAAAAATATTCATCTCCATTATTCAATTTCCTGTGGGGTTTTTGGAGGTGACTTTGCTGAGGTTTCAGTGCCATTCAAAAATGCTCCTGGGCAGCTTCAGTATTCGAGCTAACTCTTTGGTTTGATGTATGATTTTATTACATATATACATATATATACACATAGACATATGTGTGTGTGTGTGTGTGTGTGTGTGTGTGTATATATATGTGATATATATACACACATATATGTGTGTTTATATATGTACATATATACATATATATACACATATGTGTGTATATATGTGTATATATAGGTATATATGTATATATATGTGTGTGTGTATATGTATATATACACATATACATATACATATATATGTGTATATATATGTATATGTGTATATGTATGTAGATGTGTGTATTTATATGTGTATATATATGTAATATATACACACATATGTGTATATGTATGTATATATGCATATATATACATATGTGTGTATATATATGTATATATGTGTATATATGTATATATGTGTGTGTATATATATGTATATATGTGCATATATATCTATGTATATATGTATATATATGTGTATGTATATATGTATATATCCTTTTTTAACTTAAAAAGCTGTGTGACTGATAGGCTGAAGGGAAACACAATTTCCTCCCTAAATCAGAGAGGTCTCAGTTAAAACCACTGCCATCTGCTGGGGTTCCCGAGCCACGGGAGCAGAGCTGCTCCCACTGGTTTCTGAACTCACGAGAGCAGAGCTGCTCCCACTGGTTTCTGAACTCCCAAGCACTGCAGAACCTTCTGCTTGAGCTCCCAGCCCCTGATGTACTGCCTTTATCAGCTTGGAGGGGTGAGATAAAGCACTTAATGCCTTTAAATCGCTGCTTTTGGAGCCAGGCAATGCCCTCCAGTGCCAGAGCTTCCATTTCAATCAGAGATATCTTGCCCTCCTGCCCAGCCCTGGTCACACCACACTCTCTGCCTTGCTCATCTTCTGGGGTGCAGCAGAGGAACAGCCACACTTTGTCCTTAAAAGCCTCCCAGGCTCATTTTCCAGTACTGGGGAAAGGAAAAGAGCATTTAATGGGAGCACTGAGAAAGCACTGCAGAATTCAGCCCTCTGAAATCCAATATCACACATCACCATTTTTCATGCCACTCTGAAGTTTCTGCCTCAAAGCTTTTGTCTCCAGCTCTGCTCCTCTCCATGCCCAAGGCACCAAGCAAAGCATCATCTTTGCTTCAGTGCCAGTGCCCATTCCTGGGGGAGAAAATGGCTCTGGAACATCTCTGAGGAGATCTAAGATCAGCTCCTGAGATGCTGATGGAGACAAGGCTGGCAGTGCCCAGTGAGTTCCATCGATACCTGAGAGAGCCAACAGAATACAAACTTCACAGCTTGCTGTGAGCAGATAACAGGTCAGAACTCATCATGCTTTCCTTCTCCCCTGGTTTCTGCAATCATCAGAGGCAGAGGAGCTCCATCGAGGCTCTGTGCTGCTCTGCCTGCCTTTATTGCCTCGTACAGAATAAATTGTTCCACTGAACTGGTTTTTATGGCGAGTCCTCTTCAATTCTCCTGTATTTGTATTTTTATTGTAGCTGCTCCCAGACAAAGTGGAAAAAAAAAAAAACCTTAACAGATTAAAATGTCTGATGAATCCTCTGAAATGCCAACCAGCCCAAGCCTTTGAGTGTCTCATTGCCAAGGACAAATGAAATTCTTTGTCTTAGTCAATTCTCATAATGCAAGAGGAGGAAGCCTGGAGGTCACTTGGGTCCTTCATTTCACAACTCTGCACATCCACCAGGGTCATCTTCCTTTCCATGAGTTGCTACAACTGCTGTTGAATTCCTCATATCTGAACATAGAATTTATTTTCTGTGCTGAACTTCCTTCCACTTCATCTTTCTGTGCCTTTGCCAGAGAGATAATGAGCTGAAGCAGCATTAGCACAAACACAAACACTGGGCAGTAGGAGATGCCTCCCCGTGGTGCTGCTGTCATCACCTCAGCAGTAAACTTTAAATGCTCAGAACTATTCATAATTATCTTTTTTGAAAGCCGTCTCATTTCTTTAAAGCAGCTTAAAAGCAAGCCCAGGAAAATGTTAATATTTCCATGAAAATATTCCAAAGGCAAAGGAGGGCAAAAGTATCTACCAAATTTCTTCGTTCTGTTTGACTTATTCAGTGGAAGGGGTAAAGTCTTACTTGCATTTTTTTTTAATTTTATTTTATTTTTGAGAAATGCAGACCCCAGAGCCTAATTCCTCTGAAGCAGCACATTTTAAATAGCTGCTGATGTGCTGTTAATGAAGGCAAAGTGCTATTCCACAGCAGCCCTAATTACTGTGCGACTGTATTGCACTCTGCACCAGTGATGAACCATCATTTAAACTCACATTTAACGGCTTTGTTATTATGCAAACATGCCAAAAATAGTCCATTAAGTTCACAGATAGTGAAGATGAAAGCGCAGTTGGTTTTTTCTCCTTTTCAGTCACAATAAAACAAGTGGCAGCTGAAACCCCCCAGGTGGGTGAAGCTTAAAGGGCTGACACGGGGCAAGGGGTGGCCACCAAGCCCTCAGTGTCTTCTTCTTTCCTCCTCCCTGCCCCTCTTGACCCCTTTCATCCTCCCCTTCACCTCCAGAAAGTTCTGCTCCTTGAAATAATAGGGTGTTTTACATTTCCCTCCCAGGACCATTTATTCAGTCACTGAACTAATAAATGAAACCCTCAGCTCTGCCAATGCAATTAGCTGCATTAACAACATATTTATTTTTCATCTTTGCTTTCACTTATTTTGCCTTTTAATTATCTTTCTTTGTGATTAAAGATAGCCACATTCTAAATTCAATCCCCTTGAAGGACAGCATAAAATAAAGTTGTTTAATCTTTTCTTATAAAACTGTCACGTGGCATCTGGTGGGGCTGTAATTTTGTCATTAAGAAATTGCCCTTTTCACTCATTTGCTGCTGCTTTTTCTTTTACCTCTGCACAATAAACTGAGGAACAGCCTCAGTTCCAGGGTACAAAACATGCACTTTCTGTACCAGAGCACCACAGTTTTCCTTCTGCTTTTAGATTTGCCTTTTTCTCCCATCAGTAAAGAATGTTTTTTAAAAGCTCCTCTGACATAAAGCATTTAAAGTTGTAAAACATTGCTCAGATCTCTTCTGATTTACAGGAGAGCCCCGCAGAATGGTTTGCTTTTGGTCTTTAGGAAGTGAATAGAACAAGATAATCTTAGTGCTGTGTTATCCTCCCATGTCCATGGGCTGTGTCCTTAGCAGGTCACCACAGGTTTTATTCAGCTTGACCTCCACGGACCTCTGGTTCTTTTCTGACTTTTGGTGGTAACTGGCTCAAAGGCATTTTGCCAGCACTGTCCTCTGATGAATTCTGGGTTTTGGCCTAGACATTGTGCTTTTTAATAATTAAAAAAAGTATCTTTTCTCTGGAGCAGACAAGTAGAAGAAGTGAAACACGTTCTGCCAATACCTGGGAGTTTGTGTGCCCGGTTTGCAGTTCCTGTTTGTGACACCACAAGCTCTGTTGGACAACAAAGACACACCCCCTGTCTTGTTCCATGGGCAGGTTCATGCAACCCCATCCTCTTCAGACCATGCCACTGACCCCTTTATTTCTGTTTCCCCCCAGTTTGTTGCCCACCCCAACTGCCAGCAGCAGCTGCTCACCATGTGGTACGAGAACCTCTCGGGCCTGCGCCAACAATCCATCGCCGTCAAGTTCTTGGCTGTCTTTGGAGTCTCCATTGGCCTGCCCTTCCTTGCCATCGCCTACTGGATCGCTCCCTGCAGCAAGGTATGAGCCCACAGGGCTGGTGCTCAGGTCCTTCCAGGGCCTGCAAGGAAGTTGCATGTTTTTCCTTGGCATTGTTGGGAAGTGATTCCTCTGAGATTGTCCCAGGGCAGAGCCAGCTCAGGGTGTGGTTTGACAGACACAACTGGAACCAACAGACATGGCTTGAGGTTCAGCTTTATAAAAGGTGGGGTGGTGGGGAAAGAGGGTGAGAGAGTAGGTCACAAGAGATGGGTAGGAGGTAAGACAGGAGTAGAATGAAGAATAAAGAGCCACCAAAATTGGAAATAAAGGATATTCTTGTTGCCCTTTTAGTGATGTTTAAACTCTTGTTACTTTTATGTACTTTTTGTTGCAGGTTCCTCCTTTCTTCAGGGCTTCTTTCCAACCTTTCCAACCCAATCAATTCTATGATTCTTTCTTCCCTTTCCTTCTTTTTTCTGAGCTTGTGGGTTTAGTCAGTGGAGCATTATTGTGGCACCTGGGCCTGAAAGCCTGGCAAGCCCCAGGGAACTCAGTGGTGCAGAGATTAGACCTAATCCTACAATCCTCACGCTCTTGAGGGAAAAGAGGATGAAACTTGGAATACTTCTGTGTACCTAAATACAGCTCAGATGGAGCAGAAGAGTTTGTTAAGACCTGGAGGTCAAAGGACCAGAGCCAGGCTTGCAGGCATCTTCTATTTCCTCTATAAACCACTGAGGAATCCTTCCTAAATTTATCCAGCCCCCAGAAATGTAGATCTATGAATGGGCATTAAGGAAAGACTAAATTTGAAAAGATTGATGTTCCTACAGTCAGAAAAACAGTCTGAGACAATAGAACACATTTAAGGCTTGGTCTCCTCCAAAACAGCTCCAAGAAAAGTGCTTTCTCTGAGAGTAACTGAGAATGGAACTTCATGTCCTCAAGGTTTGCATCACCCCCTTATATTTTAGAAATCCTAGACAGGACTTCAGAGTTGCCCCAGAGAAGTGGCTGTGCTGAGGGTGGGCTGTAAAGAGAATTATGTGTGGAATGAGCACCCTGATCCCCTATGGCAGAGCCCAGTCTGGCAGGGGTTTCTGAAGCTGTTTGATTTCCTTCACCCCTGTTGAGTGTGTTGGGAGGTGGCACAGCCAACAGCAACATTTGTGGTGCCTTCTCAGAATTGCAGAGGTCACATTTGGTTGCAGCCACAGGTGGGGAGAACAATTAGACTAGAAATAAGGAGAGAATTTAAATGAAAAGTTTTAAAACTAAGGGGGGGGGGGGGGGGGGTAAAAATAATTAAGCATAAAAAAGTTTTTCAGCAGAAAATAGAAATCATTGAGAAAGGTATTTGTGTTTAATTTCTTGAGGTAGGTTCATTGGAATTAAAAATGAAGAGAGTATTTCCCTTTTCCTCAGCTTTGATGTCATTACAGTAACCCTTTCATGCATTCTCATATTTCCATGTTCCTTCCCTTTCACCCCACCTTAGACTGTGAAAAGCCACATGTAACATTCTATAACAGAGTCCAATTGAAATTCCTTTCAGGCAGGGATTGATTTTCAAGCATAGATTGGCCTTGATCAGAACAATGAGGTCTTGATTTTTGATTGTGATAAAAACTCCTGAGTAACAAATGCATTTTTTCCCCTCTGTAAATTGGTACCTTCCCCAAAATCAGCAAGTGCAAGGGTTGATCCATGAGCTTTGTATCCTCCCACTGTGGTGTTGCTGAAAACTCCACCTGGGCAGCATATCCACTGAAAGGATGGGATGGGAGAGAAGGTTTGTGTGGAATTCATTGCTGGTCTAAGGCAGGGAGAAAAAGGAATGGAATCTCTAATGTGAAATACTGTTTATAGGTGTCCTGACCAATAGTACTGTGTGTCCTAAGATGATCCAATTCTGCTGTTTTACAGAAAATAATAGAAGAACTTGTGTCTTAAAAGAATTCCTTCCCTGATGTAGCTTAGCAAGGAATGTGACAGAAAATTGTCTTTAATAAGTCTCTGTAGGGCTGGAATGTTCCATCCCCAACACCACCCTCAAAAATTCCATAAAAAGTATTAACTGGAGTATTCTTTTGACTCAGTTGCACAGAACTGTCTTCATTAAAACCAGTTCTAGTGTCATTCACCTCTGGATGCACAAACTGCTGCCAAGACCCCTGAATTTGAATCCTTTCCTGTCCTGAAATACCCCTGTTGGCTCATCCCCCTCCTGGAGGTGACTCTGAAAGGAACTGTTGCTTTATATGTTGGGCTCCAAAACCTTTTTCATTGGTGATCAAAAGAGAAGATAAGAGATTGAACAGAAAAATTGCACAGTCTGTTGCCCCAAAATATAAGGAGAAGAGCTCTACTTTTTAAATATTTCCTGTTCTTCAATGACCAGAGACCTGGGCTCCTTTCAGCTAATCTATTAGAGATAAATGAAAACACAAGGAATTTCCCTTTTCAATCCTTTTTCATATTTCCTGTGAATTTTATGATCAAGTTAGTAGATATTAAGAAAACATTGATGATGCCTCACCATCAAGGGGAATTAATTAAAACCATTCCCGTTTGCTTTGGGGAGGGGTTGGCAAGAGCCCATCCAGGATGGCCCTTCCATTGCTCCCCGTGGTGTCCAACATCACAGACATCAGTTCCAGTGCTCCTAAAAATGCTTCTGCTCTGCCAACTTTCTGCAGTATTTTTTTTTTAGTTCACAGAAAATGTAAAATTAAAAGAGTGGTATTTAAATTCATTAACAAAGTCTTTCTAGAAAAATGGAGCAAATGTTGTCTGTAGTGAACCCAGCTCTGAGTCTTGGCTTAATGTCTGGAAATAAATCCTTGTGTTCTGGGGAGTGATTCCCCAGCTTTTGCAGTGATTATGAGAGAAAATTGTCACAGCAAAGCATATTAAAAGCATTGCCAGAGAATATTTAAACAGAAGGTTATTTCTTACACGTTGATAATGAACCAAGAAATCACCATTAATAAAAGATTCTGATATATAGCAGTGAGTTAAGGGTGGGATTTGGGTCCATCATCAGGATTTATATTGACACACAAGCACATTCATATAACACACACACAAACAAACATATCTCTCATTTAAATGGCCTGTCTCTTATTTTCCACTCACCATATGGCCAGGACAGTGAGATATTCCATGTGAGCTTAAAGGAGTAATGTAAAATAGGAAATTATCCACTGCATGATGTCTAGTAATAGCAAACAACTTGAACAGTTCGTGATCCAGAATTAATTTCTGAATCCTTTTCACCTTGAGCAAAAGTTAAAGAATCGTACAGGAAAAAAAAAATCAAATTTTCACGTATGTGAATGTGATAATATTCAAATTTTTATAGGAAAAAAAAACTTCCAAGAGGAGGATAAATTAAAAAAATAAAAAATAAAAAATAAAAGAAATGTTACTTTTTTTTATGTTCCATTGCAGTTGGGAAGGACCCTCCGAAGTCCTTTCATGAAGTTTGTGGCACATGCAGTTTCTTTCACAATCTTCCTGGGACTGTTAGTGGTGAACGCCTCAGATCGCTTCGAGGGAGTGAAAAACCTCCCCAACGAGACCATCACGGATCACCCCAGGCAAATCTTCCGAGTCAAAACAACTCAGTTCTCCTGGACAGAGCTGCTCATCATGAAGTGGGTGTTGGGTAAGTAAAACCTATTGGGTAAGTAAAACCTTCTGGGTAAGTAAAACCTACAAGCCCTGCAAGGAAATTCAACCTCTTTAGGAATTAACAAGGCAAAGGAACAGGGAAAAACAAAAAAGCCAAACTAAAAAAAAAAAAAAAAACCACACAAAAAACCCCAAAACAAACAAAAAACCAAAACAAAAACAAAAAAAAAAAAAAAACAAACAAAAAACCCAACAAACGAACAAAAAACCCTCTTAAATAAACAAAACTCCCTCAAACTGAAAAGAACAGCAAGATGGAAGAAATGGATTTTAACATTCACAGTGTGAAATCTTTCCTGGTCAGAGGACAGCACAGCACTAAGATCTTTAGAAGAAATTAAGTTCTTCAGCAATTATGAAGTCAGGATTCATGTGGGCGAACCCTTCAAGTGAAAAAGTGTGTCACAGGCACAGGTTGAATTCCCAAGGAGTTTTGGACAGACTCAGGTGTGTTACTTTTCCTACAGACCTCATTTATTCCTGGCAGATCAGGCAGCTTGAACCACTAATCTAAACAAGCTCAGGAGGATTTATTGGGAATTGAGCTTATCAACCCTGCACAATCTTTGTCTGCCTCTTCTGTGTCTATTTTTGCTCAGCACCATGATTTGGATTCTTTTCTTGCAGCCAATAATTCCACTGTTCCATAAGTACTGATGGCATTAAATCCCCCTGAAAAATAGGATAGGGCTGCTCTATCTGATGACTTCCTGTTCACCTTTTCTTTGTTCCCTGTCCCTGCAATAATCAGGATCCCATGCAGGATATTAGGCTAGAAAATACTGAATAGATGCCAGACTGGATAGAGTAAGTCTGCAAGATATATTTTTAAAATTGTATTAAAGCAGTTGGAGAAGATGATTAGATTTCAGACTAGGCATTCTTCTCTTACAGGCAGTAGGGATCTGTCTGCTGGGTGAGTTCCTGAGAGATGAAGAAGAAAACATTTCATTTAAAGCAAAGGTTTTCACTTTTCTGGGAGAAGAGAAGTGATTCATTGTGCAGGCTCCTGATATAATGAGATTTTCTAATGACTGCCTCCATCTGCTCTGGCCATGTCACCTGCCTGCCTACATGAGGCTTCAAAGGAGGTTTCAGCAGCCCTGAGGGGACAGTTTGGTGCACAGGGACTGGGCACTTGAGCTCCATACCTGACCTTGAACTTTAAGGACTGTAAAAGCACTAAGGGTGGTGACTGCTAAAATCTTAGAGGTATTAGAAATAGGTATGTGGAAATAGAAATATAATTAAATAAAAGAGGCCAACACAGACTGACTTAGTGGCCTTCTATGACGGAGTGACTATAAGAAGACAAGGGAAGGGCTGCAGATGTCATTAACTGGACCTCTGTGAAGCCTTTGGTGTGGTGCCCCACATCATCCTTCTCTCTAAATCAGAGAGAGATGCATTTGATGAGTGGAATGTTGGATGGATAATAGAGGGGTTCATATTGGGACCAGAGTTATTTAATGTCTTCCTTAATGACACAGATGAAGGGATCAAGTGCACCCTCAGCAAGTTGTCAGATGACACCAAGCTGAGTGCTGAGGCTGACACTGCTGGAGGATGGGATGGCATCCACAGAGACCTGGACAAGCTTGAGAGGTGGACCCATGAGGATCTCCTGAGGTTAAACAAGACCCGACTTGCTCCTTTGCACAAGGGGGACAACACTTTTAACTCATGCACCTGTGGCCAGGTCTTCCCATCTCTTGCCTTCAGCTGAGGAAGGCTGGAATTGTCCACAGGAGCAGCATGGACAAAGTGTGCACTGAAAGCAGGGGGGTTTTATTCCAAGATGCAAAATCCCCCTGCAAGAGCAGCCAGGATAGCAGTTAAGCTCTGGGTAGATGCAATGTGAGCACTATTAATCTCCTAATCCAACAGCCTTTAGTGGACCCAGGAAGGCTCAAAGGCATCTCTGCAACATCAGCTGCTCCTGATTTATGTACCAGGCCAGCAGCAACAGACTCTGACAAAGTGTTCCTCTGTGTGCACAGGTGGTGAGCAGCACTTTCTGCACACTCCCATCTCTCTTCCAGATGGGCTGTGCCTGTAACTTGCCTCTCCTTCTCCTGCTGAAACCAGCACTGCACATCAAGTTGACATTTCTGATGGTCCCTGCTGGGGGGGAGAACCAGAGATGTGCAGAATCTGGAGAGCAGGAGCTGCTCACATCCCACATCGAGCACCACACTCAGAGAAGTGACCTCTGCCAGAGCTGTTGGGGGCCTCAGACACACTCCCCTGAAATGCAGTCACATCCTGGCAGAGCTCCTTCCCTTATTTCTTACATCCCAACTTCTTCCCACCCCCTGAATTTTAGCTGTTTTTTTAATTCTCAGTCCTTTCACTTAAGCACAAGCTTTGAATTATACTGTTCCAATGTACATATAATTACCCAGCAGCACTGACTGAATAATTACTGTAACTTTTCTTCTTGTCCTGCACAGACATTTTTAAAAAAATGATTGCCACACAGCTGGCAAAAAGAATGATTACAGGCCAGGAGTGTGACACTTGAAGAGAGTGGTTCTAATTTTAGTCACTCTACTCAGTTTTAGACACATTTCTTCCTTCATTAATCTGTGAGTTAGGTATCTTAAGTAAGATTAGAAACAAATTTGGATGGGAGAGTTAATATTTAAACCAGAAAAGTCATTTCTGGTCATCAGAGAACAAGTGCTTTGTTGGGCAGTGCAGCCACGTGGTATTTCCTGAAGAGCTTCAGCACCTTGACACGACACAAGTGCATCACACATAGAGTTAATGGCTCCTACACATCATTTCAGGGCTGGAAATGTTTCTTTAATATTTCATCCTCACTCCAGGAAGATTCCCAAGGAACCAATTCTTCCCCCTTCTCCCTCAGGCTATTTATAATTAAACCTCACTCATGGTGAGGGGCAGTTTGGGATGAAGTTCCTGCATTTACTCAGCTGAGCACCTGCAGGCTCGAGGAGGGGAGAATTCCACTGCCCTCTTTCCCTGCTCTAACCCAGCCCTGAAGGGCACCCCCTGTTCTTCCAGAAGGCTCAGGAAGAGCCAAACAAATGCATTGAAATGCCACACCATGAGAGGATAAAAGGAGTTCCCAGAAAGGAGAAGATTGCAGGAGGCCAGGTGGAAATGGACAGGCAGCGCTCCTTGATGAGACGGGAACTTTGCTGCTATGGAAACAGGACAGGGAGAGAGCAGGAAATATTTATCAGTGGGTTAAATATTCCAACTCTTTAGCTATGCAGGAGTAAGGTCTGACCCTGCAGCTCTGCTGTGATTGAAAGCTGGGCAAGTTAGTGAGTCTGACCTGCTCTTGGCTCCAGTTTGCCTGCAGAATTCACCTGCCTGCCCCAACATTCCCAGTGGGACACGGATGTCAAAACATCTGAATTCACTGGATTTGGCATTTATGGGTTTATCTGTAAGTCTGTTGTCAGAAGTCCTAAACGTGGGCTGAAGGCAGTGTTTTCAAAGGGGTAGATCAAACTTTAATGCCTGGAAATTCATTATTTAATACCAAAATATTTATGAAAAGTATCAGGAGGGTATAGCTTCTGTCTTCCCTTTTCTTTAATCACACTGAACTTCGTCCTGGGTCAGAATTTCTCCTGCACAGCTCTGTTTGCATTGCCAAAATGCACCCACCCAATATTTCAGGGAAGAAGGAATGAGCAAGCAGTGCCATCTTCAGTGGCACAGTTTAGCAAGGAGATTTTGGGGACAAGAAAGGAAGTCTATATCTTTTTCAAATATATCAGCAGTAACATTTTCTAGTGTCACCAGAACTTCTGAACTGTCCTTTCTCTGTCACCACCAGAAATCAGCTTTACCACTGATTTCTGTAGTGGCATTTTGAAATTTCTACCTCAGGTGCACAAACGGACATATCAGCTAAAATGTCTGAAGAGTGTTTAAGAAAAGGTGACATGACCCATTCTCAAGAAATTCACTTTAATTAAAGAGTTATTTGCTTCAGTCTTAGAAGGCACTGTTGGCCAGGAAGCGGTTCTGTCTGGACACAACCACACCTTCTGTGCCTGCCAGTTGAACACGCTCTGTCCTCTCCACAGGTATGATCTGGTCCGAGTGCAAGGAGATCTGGGAAGAGGGTCCTCGGGAATACGTGGTGCACCTCTGGAACCTGCTGGACTTTGGGATGCTCTCCATCTTCGTGGCCTCCTTCACTGCCAGGTTCATGGCTTTCCTCAAAGCTTCTGAGGCACAGCAGTACGTGGATCAGTATGTTCAGGACGATGACCTCAACAATGCCACCCTTCCCCCTGAAGTCGCTTACTTCACCTATGGTGAGTTGCTTTTTGCTGCCTAATGCTTCCTGCTCTTTTAGTCTAAGGTGTGGCAGTGCTGAATTTCTTTTCTGGGATATTTATGTAGGTTTTTTTCCTAGTTAAACCAAATTATTCTTCCCGGATCTACACATTGCAGCCATTTTCCTAAACAGCCAGAAATATCAGTCTCTGATATTGTCCTAAGGCCACATTCAGGTCAAGCACATCCTGAAAAAGGAGCTTGAGCAACAGATAATCAGGAACCAGCAGTGAGCAGAATGTAATTTACATTATAAATGAATTAATCTGCTTGGTTTTCCAAATGTGAGAGGAGGGAGATGTGTTAATAAATATAGAACCTGGGGCTGCATCTCCAGCTGTCAGTGCACTCTGCATTTCTGTTACATCCAACACCTGTATCATGGAAATAAAAATAGCAATTACATGCCTAAGCTGTCTCTCCTCAAAGCCTGTATTTTTGCACAGCCTGGAAGTGCTAACACTGGGAAACACGAGCAGCATTATTTCTGATGGCTGAAATGGTTTTATTTTGATGTACAGAAGTGAACAGAGCTTTGCACCCCAGGGTGGGGACTGGATCCACTGCACTCCTCTGCAAGGTTTAGGGGTCACCCTGAGCAAAATCCATGGGGATTTTTGCCCCCAGAGGGGCTGCAGGAGCTCCTGGGATAGGCACCAAGGAACACCATTTGCTCCCTAGAGTTGGAGGGTGGTTGTTGTAGTGATGGGTTCAGGCTGGAGAGGGACATCTGAGGCAGCAGATTCCACACACTGAAGGACATGCACCAGAGCACCAGAGACATGTGCCCTGACCCCCCAGCAGGGAGCAGAGCCACAGGCTGTGGGTGGTGCCACCAGCTCAGCCTCTTGCTTGGTGTGTCCCCTGTGAAGGAAAACATCCCTCTCTCTGCCCAGGGAAGCAAGAGGCCCCAGAGGTGATGGTGTGGTTTTCCCCTCTCTGGTTTGCTGGTGATCCCTTTAAAGTGAGTTCATGATCCAAAGGAGCAAAGGGTCCAGAACAGAATATCACAGTGAGATCCTGTGAATTTCTCCATCTGCTGCTTTTCCTTTGGTTCAGGTTTTATGCAAATAATGCCCAAGTTTACTGCTGTGGCCCTAAAGATGTCTCATGTTTTAGCTCTGAGTCACAATCTTTTCATCAAGAAGCTCAGTTGATGCAAGGACACTTACAAGCCATTCTCATATAAATGTTCAGATTTTCAGTAGATTAAGTAAATGATGCATATCTGGTATCAATAAGGATCTTTTTACAGTAAAAATATTAGAGTGACTAGACTGCAAGAACAGTTTTTAATTTAAAGATAATGTGAAAATAATACCCTTAATATTTATATCTGCTTTATCTGAACAAATCCAGCTTTCTTATCTAATGATGGGAATAGAGATCTCAGTGTCCCTAAACCTCCCTTTCCAAACACTGACACAGTGCCCTGGATAACATCTGTAGCTGTGCTCCACTGTGCTGTGGCTTTGGTGCTCCATCTCAAGAGCTTCACATGGAAAAGGCACAGCACAGCTGATACTCAACCAGGAAACAGAAAATACCAAGTTAATTGAAAGCCATGCTGGGTTTTTTGCTGCTTGGCTTCAGTAAACCCCAGTGACTTTCTCAATTCTCATCTTCACCGTGTGAAAACCACAACTAAGTCACCAATGGTACAACGTGCTGAGGACTTTGGTGCACAATTGTTCCAAAGGTGATTTTCCCCCTTTAACTCCTGGCCAAAGCCAAGAGTCGGTGTGGAAAAGGGTCATTTATCATAACAGCTTCCACCTAACCCTTTTTGTTACTAACACCCAGTGTACATGTTGTTTTAGCCAGGAACAAGTGGCTTCCCTCGGACCCCCAGATCATTTCAGAAGGCCTCTATGCCATAGCTGTGGTACTCAGCTTCTCCCGCATTGCTTACATTCTTCCAGCCAACGAAAGCTTCGGCCCCCTGCAGATCTCCCTGGGCAGGACTGTGAAGGATATCTTCAAGTTCATGGTCATCTTCATCATGGTGTTCCTCGCCTTCATGATTGGGATGTTCAACCTTTACTCCTACTACCTTGGGGCAAAGTACAACCCCGCGTTTACGACGTGAGTACCTGCGGGATGGGTTGTTCCTGCAGCTTTGGTCTTGGAATCTTTGGGAATTGGGCTCTGTGCTGGTTTAAAGGGAAACTGGCAGGAGAAACGAACCCAACACAAAAGAGATTTTAAGTCAGAGTTACAATTTAATAACAGTAGTACAAGAAATGCAATGGCACAAAGAGAAATTGGGTTTAACCCCCAAACCCAGCAGTGTAACCCACCCCCTGGGGCACAAACACAGGGGGGTTTGGTGGCCCCTGTGCTGAGCCCCACGTGGTTCCCCTGAGTCCAAAGGAAAAGGAAGTGAAAAACCTGTTGGTGCAGGTGGTGGCTGCAGTCTGGGCGAGAGTGGTGGTCTCCTCTTGTCAAGGTTCTGCTCCTCCTCTGGATCTGCTGAGTGGTTCCCAAAGTCTCCAAATCCCCAAGATTCCATCCCCTCAGGTTCAGGTGGGACCACCCAGTCGCTCCCCCAGGGCAGGGAGTTCCACACTGGGGGATCTGACTCTGGGAGTCAGGGGGGATTTTGGAATCATTGCTGGCCCCTGAGCAGAGCTGAGCCCTCAGGTGGGTGTGGAGGTGCCAAGGACTCCCTGCAGGGGAGTTCTCCAGCTCCTCTGCCAGGCTTCTTTCCCAGCCAGCTCCCAGCCTGAGGGCTCAGCTGTGCCCTGGGCAGCTGCTGCCAATGGGCCATTGGGAAGAGTTCTGGGAAATGGCCCAGAGGGTTTAGAATGCACAGCTTTGGGCACACCCACACAGTGATAAACTGGCCCAAGGCTGCTGAACTAGGACAGGCTCCAAACATCCTCCTCTCATGTTTTAGTGGGATATTCTTTATGGTGTCCTTGCAACCTGTGCCAGGTCCCGTGCAGTTTCACAGTGATCTCAGAGGGAGAAGGCTCGATCCATTGTTGCCCATTGCTGATCCAGGGTCTGCTCAGGGAGTTTCTGTGCAGGGAAATCACACCCAGACTTTGAGAAGGAAAACTGAACCACAGCTCTAGCCCTGGCAGCCAACTCTAGGCCTGAGTGTAGGGAGGTGAGTGCTTCAGAAATGGTTCTTTATGGAAATCAAAGCAGCACGTCAGGAAAATGTTCTGTGAGGTGCTCAGCTCGATGTGACAAGAGAAGCAGCATCATTTCTGCCCTGCAAGTGGTTGTTGCCTTCCAGTTTTACCACACCACCCTCTTGTGAGATATGTTAACCTGTAAAATAACATTTGCTGTCTCTAGTTGAGCCAAACCTGCCTTCCAGACCTCTCCTGTAGCCTCGGGGTGCATTTTAATGGGAGGATTTATGAGGCCAGACACATTTAACATTTATCTGTGCTCAGCAGTGAGCGAGAAGAAAATTGAGTGTGTGGGCTGTGACTTGGTTCTTATTGGAAGGGAAGGAGATGCCCCTGAAGCACAAGACTTAATGAGAAGTCGAATCACTTCCATCCTTGATTGCCTGGTGGCCCAGCAACCCTCACTGATGGCATCCCCCAGGCATGTCCTGGGGATCATCACCGCCAAATTCCAGGCTCTGATGCAATTCTGCACAGTAACTCTCTCATTAGTACTCATTAGCTAAGTGGATCTTCCAGTAGTTACCATCTTTTGATTGAAATAATGAGCAAAAATTCACTGAAAATGATGACTGCTCACTGGAGTAATAGATTGCTTCAACACCCAAGGGATATTTGGGGTGGGGAGAGCTCTTCCTCCTTAACTTCAGCCTGCTGGTTACTTACCCTGGAGGGACTTCATGTTGTTATAAAGCCAATTTTCCATGAGCAGAAATTTGCCTTTTAAGGATTTGGAAGAGATTTAAAAAATACTTTCTTCTGATTATTTAAACACTCAGGAGTGTCAAATGATGATCAGTGAAAAGGGAGCCCTTTCATCCAACGAAACAAAGGGAACAGATTTACATTCATCCCAAGAATCCTCCTCAGACATTCCATTCAACAAACTAGAAGCCTCAAGGCAGACAATTTTAATTAGCTAATTACAAGGTTATTTTTGGCAGATGGGCAGCTGCCAGCTACAGCAACATCTCCCTCTCTCTTTCTCTGTGGCTGAAGGTGATGGCTCCTGCTGCCATCAACTCACTCATGAAAATGAGGAAGGTTTCAGTATTAAGGGCTAAAAAAAGGAACTCAGCTGTTCCTTCACTGAAAAAATCACTGGGGCAAAGAAAAGTGTTACTTCTTTTGGTGTTCCCATAACCTTCTGTGACTGTGGCTGCAGCAGCATCCCTAAATGCATTTTCAGGGGGGCCTGTGTGAATTCTAATGAGGATGGGTGGAATTTTACAGCAAGCAAGTTCTGCACTCAGTAATGTGACAGTTTGACTGTGGGACCTGATGCTCAGAGGTCACCTGGAGAGTTGTGGTAGGAAAACACCCCCTGGATTTGTGCACTTCATTGACTGTGGCCACTTTCAAAGGGCGTTGAGTTGACACCTCCCAGGGAAAAACCTCACATAAACAACTGCTCACTCAAATAACTCCAAACTACACCTTTAAGAAAACCACACCTTCCCAGGAGGGTATGTAGGCAGAAAAAAGAGTGCACTTTTGTCCAGATAACACTCAGAGGGAATTGCTTGCTTAATTCTAGTGGGGATAGTTAATGAACTTAAGCTTGGGGTAACAACTTTCACCTTCCCTCCCTATTGCACTGGTGAAATCCTGTGCTCACTTCTCTTCTGTTGTCACCTCCAGGGCAGGAGTTCAGCACCCCAGTGGCCTCTGAACTGAGTTATTATACAAAGTTTCTCTCACTTCTTCCATCTTGGTGTTCTGGATGCAAAGGAAATAAAGATGCAGTGGGTTAAATACAGAGATCAGTTACCCAACCATGGGATACTCCCAAGACTTTTGGGGAAGTTCCTCAGTGCTGAAGAGCAGAGCATCTCCACCCCCAGCCATGTTTATCTGTTGATGAAATGCTGTGTACAGCACCCAGCTCTCAAAACAGCCTGTAATTAAGGACATGCTGTGCAAACCAAATCCAAATGGAGGGAGGGCTGGTTGTGTTGCTCCTGCTTTCTGCATCCCAAATCCAACCCAAGGCTTTCTGCCTCCCTCTCCCCAAAGGGAAATGTGACTCACTGCTCACTGCCAGTGCTACTTCGAGCCTTGAAGGCTTTTTTCTCCTTGTTTTGCTTTGTCAAAATGTGATAGTTTTATAGATTTTACTGACTGCACTGGTTTTTTGGCAGAGTTAGTTCTCAGACTCATGTAAGGAAATAAATCTGAAGGGGTGCCTTTAAGCTTTCTTGAAGAGGAGGGCACAAGGCTGACATGCAATCATAGCCTTGCTGTGATCTCTTTTGGTGAACAGCACAAAAGTGAGGAAAACCTGCAACCAGATTATTGCCCATGGTCTGTTTTCTTCCTCGATGCAAAATGTTGAAATTTTACTGAACTGTGTGTTTTGAAACAAAGAAAGAAACAAATATCTCAACCAACTGCAACAGTTGGTTCTCTCACAGCAGAGAGAGGGATTGCAGCAAACCCACCCCCAGAAGGAGCATCAGTCAATCTGTCAGTGCCAGGCCCTCCTGCTGCCAGCCTGGGCAGGACTCCTGACTTTCTCCATCCCTTCCTCTGTCTACCTTTGAGAAGGATAAAACACCTGCTGACCTTCCAGGAAGGGGGTAAATTGCTCATCTGGCAACGCTGAGACAGATTGGAATCTTTGGCAACTTGGCTCCAAACATCCTCCTCTCATGTTCTAGTGACATGTTCTTAAAAAAGCCCAGCTGATGTTCCCTGTAACCTGTGCCAAGTGTCATGCAATTTTATAGGGAATAAAAGGGAGAAGGCAGAGCCATCCAGGCCCTGCTGGAGGGGAGGGATGGGCTGCTCTAAGGTCCCTTAGAAGCATTTCACCTGTAAGAGGGAGACCTGTATCTGCCTGGGGACATTGCTAAGCATCATTTTGGGGTGCTACAGGTCAGGTCAAGTCAAGCTTTCCACCACCTTCCCAGTCCCACCACAACAGGTACTTCCCTGACACTGGAAATAATGACTATGGACATTCCACGGGATGGTCAAAGTTGCTCCCAGGCCTCAGTTAGCTTTTCAAGGAGAATTTGGCACTGCTGAATTACAAAGGTCAATGATGAAGCTGCAGAAAAAGCAGCAGAGTTGCCACATTGTAGGAAAATTTGCTGGTGGGGTGGAAAAGCACAGGAACCTTTCCAAATTAAAAAGGCAGGTTAATAGCAGGGAGCAGCTGGGCTCAAGGCTGGGGGTATGGGGTTTATTAGCTTGGAAAATCACTTAGGTGGTGGGTTCCAGTGTCAGAGATCCTTGGTGTTATATGTGTTCTTTCACTGGAATGTACATTTATTGAATGGCCAGGCTGCTGCCAGAGAGCAAAGGGAATGTGCCAC
>JAJPCS010000204.1:442117-467002 GCA_021164005.1 Willisornis vidua nigrigula
AGGGCACAGCACTTATTGAATGGCCAGGCTGCTGCCAGAGAGCAAAGAGAATGTGCCACATTAATGCCAGGTCAGCCTTGCTGCAGGTGAGGGCACGACACGAGGGCAGAGTGGCACAGGAGAGGAAGCAGCAGCAAGTGGAGAAGTGGTGGCACCTCTTTGTAGCACAGCCATAGCTCATCCCACAAGTTATCTCTGCAGTCATGCAGAGCAACCAGGGGGTGTGAGTGTGGCCTCGGTGACTCTGGGGATGGTGGAGACAACACAAAGCCACATTTTAAATGAAGTTGTGCAACACTGAGTTTTAACACCACTCACGGGTCCTTCCCACCAATCGATGCAGTTACACATTGCAAATATCACACTAAATATTTACTGCAGACTTGCTCCTGCTTGTAAATGGATTATGGGATGCCCTAAACTGTGATGGGAAATAAACCCCAGTTTGCTGTGGCAGGAAGGGACTGCCCAGTGCTCTGCATCAGCCTTGCAGAGGGTGGAAATGGATTCCTCTTGCTTTTATGAATGGTGTGAGTTTATGTAGAGTTTATTGTTGCTGCAGGATATGTCAGTGGTTGTGTCTATAAGCTGTTTTTATGAACAGATTTAGCAGGATTAGTCTGCCACCTCAGTAAAAAACATTTCATCAAAATAACCTGTCAGTGGCATTGTTTCCTCTGAAGGTGTTGCCTCCTGGCAGACAGGAGGAGAGAGGAGGCAATTAACTGGTAATGGGCTAAGGATGGCTCGGTAAAGGCTAAATGCCTTCTTAATTAAACATGAAGCCAACTGCTTTCAGAATGTCCTTTCCAGCTGTGGCTTCTGCCCCTTTGCCTCTTCCAGCGCTGACTCCTTGGATCAGGCTCTCCTTCTGCCACTGCAGCCCCATCCTTTGCAGCCACTTCTCTTTCTTGTTGCCTTATTCCCCTTTCTTTTTCCTGTCTTCCAACCTTTTTATTTTCCTTCAATTCCTTTCTACTTTCAAGCAAGGAGAATAATCAAATCAAAATGCCTGTCTGCAACATCTTCTACCACTCCTTGATCTCAACTTTTTGCTGCTGCAAGTGCTTGGGTGTCTGACTTGCTTGCAGTCCCAAGGCAGGATGGGGAGGAAATCAGGCTTTGGTCTGACTATATTTGTACTCTGTGTTCTTTATATTAATGCCACAAATGAGAATTTTCCAGCCCTCCCTTCTGTCCTGGAAACTGCATAGAAGGAGGTCAGACTCTCTTCTGTCTTCTCTGGATGAGAAAAGAGTGAGTGAGTAGAAGCAAAAAGCCCTACATAGAAAGTTTTAAACTACAAGTTGCCCACAGAGTTGTCCCTTAACAGGGACACAAAATCCAAGTGACAAATAATGCACCTGGTAAGAACAGATGGAGCAGATCAGGGGACACTGTAACTTTGTAGGAGTAATCACAAATGATATTTCTTTATCAAATCAGGCACTATGATTTGGCACATCCCTGGGGGATGGATGATGGGTTACAAGAACTGTGCCAAGACACATCTTTATATTGGTGCATTTTATTATTATTTATATTGCTGCCTTTATTATTAGCTTTTGGCCTGGCTAAACTGGTGTCACTAAAGAGATTGTTTGCTTTCTTTTCAGGGTAGAAGAAAGTTTTAAAACCTTATTCTGGTCAATATTTGGCTTATCTGAAGTGATCTCTGTGGTGCTGAAGTACGACCATAAATTCATTGAGAATATTGGCTACGTACTCTATGGAGTGTACAACGTGACGATGGTGGTGGTGCTGCTCAACATGTTAATAGCCATGATCAACAACTCCTATCAGGAAATCGAGGTAAGATAAGCAATTAGATGACAAGCTTCAGGCACTTAATTATCCCTGATAATGAAAATGCTAAAAAAAATTAAGCAAACCAAAGAAGCTCTGGTTTATGCCTCATGCAAGATTAGAATGCTGACCACAGACCTTACATTGTATGGGACTTGAGGCTGAGTCTGTCCCCAAATTATGACTGAATTAATAATTAACAATGAATCATTTCTAGAACAACTTCAGCTCCTTGTGTTTTATGGCCCTCTCTGAGTAAACCCAATTTCCTTTACATGTATTTAATGAAGGTGTGCTGTGATATTTTTTATTCCCTGTGCTGGTTATGATAATTTATCCACGTGTGTTGCCAGGGCTGCTCCGTTTGCTTGTGACAGAGCAATATTTCATCTGGCTTTTGGCCCTGTTCTCTGCTGCTTCAACACTCCAGCCCATGCAGATCTGAACCTTGTGTATTTAAAAATTCCAATTACCAGGCATAAAACATTGCTATTTTGAGGAGGAGGCTCTAGGTCTGAAAATATGACTGTCTGGACATTCACAAAAAGCAACTTTTAAAGCACCCTCAAGGAAAATGAGCAGTGTCTGCAGAAAGGCATTTGCAGGGTTCACCCAGCCTGGCTCAGGAGCTGTTGGCAGAGTGGGTTTGCTAAATGCTTCAGACATAAACAACTCTCTGCTAATCTAAATAAAGGCAGGGAAAAAATACATTATTTGGATGATGTTAATGTTGAGTCACCTCTTACTTCTGATTTGTTAAATGTCAACCTTCTGCAGTTGGGTTCGTGTTAATTATTTGTCCTGATCTCCCCTCAGAGCCTGACACTGAAAAAGGCCAGAGCTGAAAATATATTCTCACTGTAGTGGCTGATTCATCCCTGCACTGGAGTGCAAATATAACTGCCCTGTGCCTGCTGGAATCCAGCACAAATGTCAGGGAGGCCTCACATGTTCTCTCTGCCCCAGGATCTCCTCAGCCTGCAGAAAGCAGAGCCCTTTCTCCAAAGGTTTCTAATCACTTCAGGACAAGCATTTTCCTGAATCTCCTTCACCTCAAACAAGCTTTCCCTCAGAAGGGCTCTCAGCCTCTTACTGCATTTTCTAGTTCATTGTGGTAGACAAGAGATGATCTTGAAAGTTTTTGAAGAAAAAAAACCCTCTGAAACACCAGAATAGGTGGCCTACATTAACTTCTTAGTCTCAACTTTGTGGTGACCAGTCTCCTGGCAAAATGCTTTGTCATCCTTCTTGATTGCATGGAAATGTCCCCAACTTCATTAAAGATTACTTGGAACTATCAGCAAGAAAAACAAGTGAGAGTTGTTTGGGCCAGATCCTCCTAAGTGAGGAAAAACTGGTACATCTCACCCTAACTCATGTCAGCCCTCAGTGGCAATGAGATTAAAGTCATAGAATCATTGAGGTGTCCTGCCTGCAAAATACCTTTAAAATCATTGACTCCAACCCTTAATCCAGCACTGCCAAGGCCACCACTGAACCATGTCCCCCAGTGCCACATCTCCATGGGTTTGGATATATCCCCAGGGATGGAGACTGCAGAGAAAGTCCCTTTTCCAGTCTGTGTATCTGACAGCACAAAGTCCCCCGTGACAGAGGGTGGACATTGCCCAGGAATGAAATTCCACCAGTGGGGACGTGGTTTACTGTCAGCTGGAATGACAAGACCATGTTCTCCTGCCTTCCACTGAACATCTCTCTTCAGCTCCTTCTGGTTCTCTTCTGGTTATGCCTCAAGTGTTGGTGTGTCCTGACAAATTTGCATTTATGGGAAGAAACATCCTTTTGGCAGCTGTAAAACAGAACTGCTCCCATCAACTGCTTCAGAGAAAGGCACCAGAACTGGTTTATTCTGTAATTCAGCTTCTGTGAGGTGCAAGTGCCAACCATGAGAAGACCAAAGGGCAGAAGTCCATTGGTGAAGACGTTGCTGTAACAGTGACAGGATGAATCTCTGCTGTGTCCTGCCAGTTTTTGGCTGGGTTTCACAGGGACAGGGCAATCAGAGGTCACCAATTTTAGCAGAACACAGATGGACATGAGGATGGGGTGTTGGCAGGAGGTGAAGAGCAGGAGAATTAAGGTGTATTGATCTGTGGAGACCTGATGGTGAATGCAAACAGGACCCCTGAGGAAATCAGCTGGTGAGAGAAGGCAGCAGTGACCTGCCCTCTTCCGTGGGGGATTTTTGGCCACTGCAGTGGTAGAGCTGACAAACAGCATTGCAGTCAATCACACACCACCTTTGCTCTTCTTGGGCTCATAAAAGTTTCTTCTGCTGTCCATGACTCTGTCTGTGTTCTGACACTCTCATTTACCAGCACAGCACAAAGTGGTTACTGAGACAACTCCTTTGCTAGCCAAGGAAATAGGAATAGTCTCATATTTTGAGGACTTCTACTCTGTGTTCATGCATTGCTTTGTTTAAATTTTCTTTATTTTGAGTTTGCCACAGAGAAGCCTCCAAAGGCACGTTTTGTGCAGGGACCTTGTTCTGGCAAACAGAACGTGGTTCTATTTGACTCCTCACTGTCTGTTAGTCCTTGTCAGAGCTAAATTCCTTCCTATTCACTAATTTGTTTTATCCCTCTTCCCTTCCCAAGGAGGATGCAGATGTGGAGTGGAAGTTTGCACGTGCCAAGCTCTGGCTGTCCTACTTTGATGAAGGAAGGACTTTACCTGCTCCTTTTAATCTAGTGCCAAGCCCTAAATCATTTTATTATCTCATACTGAGAATAAAAATGTGCCTCATAAAACTCTGCAAATCTAAGGCCAAAAACTGTGAAAATGACCTTGAGATGGGGATGCTGAATTCCAAAAAACGGGTATGTTTTATCTTTTATTTGGTTTTGTTAGCATTTGGACCAAAAAAACTCAGAGGTGGATAACAGAGTCAAAGAAACCTCTTAAAATATTGTGTGTCATCTCCAGAAAAGTCTCCTGGAAAGTTTCTGGAGCTGGGTTGTCCTCTGATAAAAATATAGTGGTCTATTTTAAAAAGTACCTATTTTTTTTGAGCCAAAAGCTGTAGCAAATGGTACTTCTGTTTTAAAAGGACCAGAGAAAATGAGTTATTTCAGAATTTGTTTTCTCACCACAGAGACTTGCTCTCTCCACACAGAAGTATTTATTTCTCTTCCTTTTTAAAGTTGTGTTCTAAACTGATAATCATCAGCCTCATTAAGATTAAAGTACTTTGTGCCTCTTAACACCTTGTTGCCTAAAATTTGTGTGTTCAGTTTAGAATACAAATTTTTCCATTCATTTGTGGGGTTTTTTTCCCCTCTTTTCTCTCTTTCTTTCCCAAATTGACTTTGGAAGCCTGAACGTGCTGATTTCCCTCTATTCATACGTTGAACCACCTCCTGTTTTCCCAATGCTGTTTCCTTTGGGGCTGTCTGGGGGTGAGGAGCCACCTCTGATTTAATGACATCCTGATGTTTTATGATTTCAGAAAGTTCGTTTTCACTCTGTCATTCAAAACACAGAAAGCTTCTCTGGGAAGAATGCTTATAACAAGCCCACGAGATACCAGGTAACCACAGCATGCCAGCAGCAGCCAGGGCACAGACGTGCCAGGGCACCTGCAGGGGCACATTGGCCCTCTCCCATTTGGTGCCACCCTGGGATGTGCCAGGATGAGCTTGGGCATGGGCTGGGGCACTCTGGGGACAAACACACCCAAGGAAATAAATTCACATGGTGTCAGCATCCACATGCTGATTAACTCCACTCAGGGGTATTTAATTTAATACATGAAATATCATTCAGCCTTTCCTCCTCCAGCCTGGCACTGACAGCATTTCACCCCCCATGGCACAGATTCATCTCTCCAGCTGTTGCACCAACATCTGCACTTGTTTTCCCTGGCAGTGCCTTGTCTTGCCAAGCTAAACCTGCCATGTGCTGCTGTTCCAACCCCTCCTGTGGCTGCACCGGGGGCCACTCACACAACTGTCTGTCCTGGCAAGAGTCTTGTGCCACCACCTTTATTTGGTCTTGTGGGGTGATAAAATAAACAGGATATTTTCTGAATGTCACAGGCCTTCAGCTGGAACCCACTGTGCAGCCCAAGACTGCAAAAGTTACTTTCCTTCCTCATTAATGGAAGTTACACAGTTTTAGAACAATACCACATTGCAAGCTCATATCCATCATCTTCTATTATTACTAAAAATTATCTTCCATTTTCTAAGCCTACAGGGCTCTAATTTTTTTCCCTGTATGTCTCTTAAAATCTGCCATTTTCTTAAGAAACTTCTCTCACTTAAGCCAAGTTTACCACTTCTGTTCAAACTCTCTTTTCTCTGTCCTTCTCTGAATTTATTGTCTCCTAAACCCCCAATTCCAAGGCTAACAGAGCCTTTGTGTGAGCCTCGAGTCAGCTGCTTAACTCACCATCATGAGCTTGCTAACATCATTAACTCACCACTTCTTTATTCCTCTGAAGAATCTTTTGTTGTTCCATTAAACAGTAACATGCTAAAAGAAGGCTCTGGAACCCATTCCTCAGCTTTCTGTTGGATCATCTGATGGGGGACATGCTCCACCATCATGTGCATCCCACAAAACACCCCAAAGGGTGTGGGGTCATCATGGCTGTCCATCAACTCCTGCAGCACAGTGCTCATAACATAAAACAGAAAATAAATGGGAAGTCAATAAAGAACTACCCCTAGTTCCAGTTGCCCATAATAAGTCTGGAATTAAGGCCAGGTGGACAATCTGACATGGATAGAAGTGTTTCTGTTCTCCTTTCAGAAGATCATGAAGCGTCTGATCAAGCGCTATGTGCTCAAGGCTCAGGTGGACAGAGAAAACGACGAGGTCAATGAAGGCAAGTGGATTTTTAGGAGGGACACATGGAATGAGCATGTGATGTTATTGCTACTGGTCTGGGCAGTGAGAGGGTTGAGCTTAGAGAACAGCCTCTGTAGAGGGACAGCTTGCTCCTGCTCACACTGAGGTGAGCAGGGATGACTATGAGCCACCTCTGAGCTCTTGAAACTCTGGGGCCTTATTTTTCCTTTGGATATTACACCATCCTGCTCTGCCTCTCCTTCCTTTACAACAACCAGGGTATTGCCAACACCCAGCCTGGTGTCTGAGTAAAGCAATTTCTGACCTGCCCCAAGGAACATTTTTTGAATGGGACATGGATTGATATTGGTTGAGTGGGATATGGATTGATATTGTTTGAATGGGATATGGACTCATTATTTTAATGAGATGTGGATTCCTATTTTTTGAATGGGATATGGACTCATATTGTTTGAATGGGTTGTGGATTGATAAGTGTTTGAGTAGGATATAGACTCATTATTTGAATGGGATGTGGATCCATATTGATTGAATGGGATATGGATTCATTATTTGAATGGGACATGGATTCATATTGTTTGAGTGGGATGTGGATTCATATTGATTGAATGGGATATGGATTGCTACTGTTTGAATGGGATATGGACTCATTATTTGATATGGGATGTGGATTGATATTGTTTGAATGGGATATGGACTCATTACTTGAATGGGATGTGGATTCCTATTGTTTGAATGGGATATGGATTCTTATTGCCCTGCCAGTGTCTGGGATTTATATGCAGATGGAAAAGAACCTCCATCACCTCTCAACTGTTACCTTCCTGCCAATAGGTGGGGATCAATATGGGAAAAGAACAGCTTAGAGAAAAAAATATGACCTTTCCACACACACTTGCTCTTGTTGTCAGTACAGGTTATTTCTTGGGAATACAAATATTAAGTGCCTAATTCAGGGAGATCAGAGGCAGCTCCACACACACTCATGACCAAACATGCTGAAAATAATGCTCTCTAAGGTCTTAAAGCCACAGGGATTACTTACTTGGTTCACTGGTGCTAACAAGAATATTTTCCCCCTTTCAGGAGAACTTAAAGAGATCAAACAAGACATTTCCAGTCTCCGCTATGAACTCTTAGAGGAAAAGTCCCAGGCTACTGGAGAGCTGGCAAAACTCATACAGCAGCTGAGTGACAAGTTTGGCAAGACATTAAATAAGGACATTTGATGGTGAATACAGAGAAAGGCAACTGGTTTTCTACACATTTTGCAGTCTCAACCAGCATCTTAGGAGGGCAAAAAAGTGGGTACTGCACACTCAGCTATTGCTGAGCAGCAGGTGTTGGTAGGAGCACTTTGCAGCACTTGGGGAGTCACCAGTGAAATATTTGCTGATACAAAAGTGACTTATTGATAAATATAAATGTCCTTTGACATCAGAAATAGATGCACCACAGAGAAGGCACCTCCAGCTAAAGGCAAAAAAGGCAGATCTTCATCCATCTGACTCCAGGGAACACAATGTAACTGTGCTCACCTGCACCAACCAAGACTGCCCTGAGCAGAACTGGGTGAAGCCTGAAGATAAAACGTGCTAAGCATATTCCCTGCAAAGTTTTTTTTTAAATCCCTGTTCTTGGGTGTGTACTCTCCTTTTCTGTTTACATGGGCAGCCATGAAGGTAACTTTGAACAGAGCTGTGGCTGATGGAAAACCAAAAATTCCTGAGCAAGGCAGAGTGTGACAGAGAGAGATTGGGTGATGGCATTGGGAAAAAAAAGGGGTAAATCATCCTTTCCACCCTCTGCTAGAACCTGACAAAAGCATTCCCAGCCACCTTTTCCAGCTGTATTAGCCAGTCTGATGGATGTGGTCTCTTTGTATGCACCCAACCTCTCTTTTATCCTTAACTGATCCCACCTTCACCAACTGAAATATTCATAACGATGTGAAAGTCACGTCCCAGGAACACCCACAGATAAAATACCTTGTGCCAGTTTGTTCAGCTCAAGGAACAGCATCAATCCAGAGACAGCAATGCCACTGAGCTCAGCTTTCAGAGTCCAGAGCTCCAACAGCAAGCCATAGGGTGAGAGCAATCACGAGGAACAAGCCCTTTAAATTAAAACAAAAAGGCTCCAACTGAACAATATGCTAAAAGAAGGAAAAAAAGAAAATAAAAAAGGAAAGAAGGGAAAAATCACTGTAGAAATTACAGTGTTTGGCTCTCACAGAGGATGAGGAAGGGAGTGAAACTGTGGTGATACAAGGACTCAGATCCCACTTTTCCAACAGGAGGGTGGTGAGTCTGTGCAACACAACTGCAAAGGTGGATTTTTTTGGGTTTCCCCAGTTAGCTACAGGATTTCAACTACTCAAAGCACACCTCACTACTTGGGGCCCATGGACTGCACTGTTTGTTTGCAAGAGACACTCCTAAAATGAGCAGGACATTTAGGGAGCGGCTGAGACAAACAAGCAGAGCCAGAAGGTGACCCGTGACCAGTTCTTAAGTGCCAGATGAGAATACAGAGAGCCTAATAGAATAATAGTTATATTTGTACAAAAATAAAAAAAAATAATAAAAAAAGTGTGCTGAACGTAGATCTGTTTAGAGAAAAAGCAAAATACTGTATTTTTACCTTTAATAAGATTATCTTGTATACTGTAATATTTTTACCTAAAAATGGAAACAAAATAAAATTACCTCATAATATTTTGTTGTACACTGAGTGAAATATTTGCTTGGTCTTTTGAACACCTGATACATGGCCCTTTTTTTTTTTTGTTTTTGCTTTTCTGTGATGTGTGACCAATGAAATCACTTTATGAAGCAATTTTGCCATAGGAATTCTGTAGCCTGAAGGAGCCAAAACTCAAACCAAACTAAAATACCTTTAAAAGGAATAAAACTAAGGAATTGAGGGCTCCATAACCGACCAAAATTACTCCTTATTTATGGTGCCTAATTTGAAATTATTGTGTCATTAACACCTTTGTAAAATTACCTTCTAAACAGAAATGCAGCTGCACCAACTCCAGATAAACAGTGTGAGAGGAAAGGCAAATGAACACCAAAGGTTTAGAGGCTAAAGGAATAAGGTTTAGAGGCTAAAGGAATAAGGTTTAGAGGTTAAAGGAATAACGTTCATAGGTTAAAGGAATAAGGTTTAGAGGTTAAAGGAATATATTTAATGCAATACTTCTTCCCCCCTCCCCACCTTTCCAGCCACCCTGTAAAGCTTTTTTCCATTTGGAAAACCAGCCCTGTTGTCACAGCACTGTCTTAAAAATTAATTTAATTACAGTTCAGCACCTGGCTCCTGATTAAGGTATTGCTTTACCCTTCCCATTTAGTGTTTCAGCATCCCTTAGGAATTTAAGGAGGATTATTCCCTGTAGAACATACAATAACCACTTTATTATAAATTTCTCATGATACTGAGCACAAGCTCCATGAGAAAGTTCAGTGAAACACACTATGATGCTCTTCTGTTTTGTTCAATTTAAATGCAGCTCAGCAAAAGGCCTGAGCTAAAATACAGCAACACCACCAGGAATATTCTCCTGCTGCTGAATTTTGCAGTCAGTGCCTGCTCTGAGTTTTGGGGTCCCAGTGGGGGCTCAGCCTGTCAGTTCTGTTCTTCCAGCAGCTGCAAAGTGAAGCAGAGCAGTCCTGCCCCAGGCACTTTGCATGCTGCTCTCACCCAGGAATCTGCCATGGAAGAGCCCAGTGTTCTCCAGGACTTCAAAAGCAGACTAAAAGATGAATTAAAAAAGCTGTTAAAAGCAATCTGCTCCCTCTCCTGTCACATTTACATTCCTCAAAGTATCCAAGCTTGGAGATTTTATGTAAATGTCCATAACAAGCAAAATCCCACTTCATCAGAGTCCTTTTCTCATCTGGTTCCCACTGCACACCCAAGGAAGCTGCACTGGGTGTTAATGGGCTGTCAGCAGAAGCACCATTAAATTCCTGCTTCATTCTCCAAGATCAGTTTAGAAGGAGTTAATATTAAGTCTCATTAAAGATCCCTGAGAGAGCTCAGAGAGTTTGAAGAGTAAAAATCAAAGCAGGTGGGGCCTGGATTGGATTCAACCTGAGCCCTGCAGGTGCCCTGTCCCATCTCCCACCACCAAGAGTGGGTCTCCTGTCCCATCACCCCTGGCAGTGCAGAGTCACATCAACCCACCTGCTGAGCTGAATTTGAGCCAGTCTGGGCCACCTCATGCATTCAGCTTTGTAATAAGGTTTGAGTATTCCCTGGACAAATCCAGGGAATGCAACTTTACCCCAATTCCCTGTAGATACAGCATCATCTCTTTTGCTGGGAAATATGTGAGAGGGAGATCACATGAAGATGAAACCAGCCTGAAGTCAGTCACACAAAGGTGGATATTATCCAAGAGATTGTCATCATTCTGCAAATCCCCCAGGCCAATCAAAGCAGAACTTAAACAGACCCTGAGGAGGATCAGAACAAAGTCATTCACCAGCCACAATTGATTTATTGACTGCCCACGTCCCTAGACAGTTGTTTCATACCTTGCAAACACCAAACCATTCAGCTGCTGCTAACACAGAGCAGAAACAGCAGGAAGAATTAACAGCATTTGATATTTCGTGGGGCTGACCTGCCTGGTTTTAAGCCACTCTGCTGCCCAGAGGTGCAAACCCCAACACAAAGAGCTGCCCAAGGGCATCTTGTCCCTGCTTTCAGCAGCCTGGGATGGGCAGTGCAGCCCACAGGGCAGAGGTGATGCTTCACACACAGCTTTGCTCTCCAGCTGGACTAATTCTGCCTGGAACTCTTACGGAGAATGACTCTCAAGTATTGCCCTCAGTTTTGGAAAAACATGGTTTAAAAGTAAATATTAAGAAGAATAGGAATGGTGTAATGGAATAGCAGCTTAGAAGAGTGTCTGCATCCTGACCAGAGCTCATATTAAATTGTCAGAGCTAGGCTTTATTCTTAATTAATCCACATGAGGAAAGCATTTCCAGCAGGCCAAAAGAAATTGCCCTAATTAAAAGATGCAAGAAATTAATGATCACTCGGTAAGGACAAGCCAGGACATAATCCATCACCACAAAGGCAGGAGAGCAGAGCAGTGTGGGCAGGGATTCAAACACGTCTCAGGTCTGAGGAACAGGGACAGGGATTCAAACACATCTCAGGTCTGAGGAGCAGGGACAGGGATTCAAACACATCTCGGACCTGGGCAGCAAGGACAGGGATTCAAACACATCTCAGGCCTGAGGAACAGGGACAGGGATTCAAACACATCTCGGACCTGGGCAGCAAGGACAGGGATTCAAACACATCTCAGGTCTGAGGGGCAGGGACAGGGATTCAAACACATCTCGGACCTGGGCAGCAGGGACAGGGATTCAAACACATCTCAGGCCTGAGGAACAGGGACAGGGATTCAAACACATCTCAGGCCTGAGGAGCAGGGACAGGGATTCAAACACATCTCAGGCCTGAGGAATAGGGACAGGGATTCAAACACATCTCGGACCTGGGCAGCAAGGACAGGGATTCAAACACATCTCAGGTCTGAGGGGCAGGGACAGGGATTCAAACACATCTCAGGTCTGAGGGGCAGGGACAGGGATTCAAACACATCTCAGGTCTGAGGGGCAGGGACAGGGATTCAAACACATCTCAGGTCTGAGGAACAGGGACAGGGATTCAAACACATCTCGGACCTGGGCAGCAAGGACAGGGATTCAAACACATCTCAGGTCTGAGGAATAGGGACAGGGATTCAAACACATCTCGGACCTGGGCAGCAAGGTCAGGGATTCAAACACATCTCAGGTCTGAGGAGCAGGGACAGGGTTTCAAACCCCTCTCCAGCTGAGAGCAGGTCTCTGCTGCCTCAGGGCCCAGGCAGGAACCTGGCAAACAGTTTTTTTCATTCCTCATTTGGCTCGTGTTCTCTTCCCTGACTAACCAGCAGGGAGGGCAATAAAAGCCACAACTTCACTGCCAAGGCTGCCAGGCTGTGCTGCAAAGTGGGTTTCAGATGGGAAGGAGAAATGTTTTCCCCATCCAGACACTAGAAATACTTTCCTTGTGACCCCCAAAAGCTGCTGTTTGGCCACAAATCTCTCCACTACAGCACTGGATGCCCCAGGCAGCAAGAAAGGGGCCAAAATTGGGACTGTGGCTCTGAATGTTATTGGAATGAGAATATGCCCATGGGCTTTGCCCTCTCCTAGTCCCTGTTCTGCATCTCTGGAGGGCACATCCTGAGTGAGGGAGATCTGCCAATGCCTCAGCAGCACAAGAGCAACACCAGGATAAAACTAATCCTTGCCTCAGAGATCACACATCATTTGGGGAAGTGATTCCCTCAGTCCCTGGGAGGTTTTAACAGCTCCATATCAACAATAAGATAAGTCACCAGCATAGCTGATTTTAAGCAAAGTCAAACAGAAAGGGAGAAAATAACCAAAGGGGCAAAATAACTGAAGTGGTCCTGGAACCCCTGATGCCTTTAGCAGCAGGTAAAAGGGCACTGCACTCACTTCAGGTCGTTTGAGACAGACATTCAACACAAATGTACTGTGATAAAGGGGATTTGGAAGAGCTTAAAAGGTTAATGAATAGCTAATGAGCTTGTTAATATACAACTAATGTTTACTATAATACAGACTAATATTTAATTCCCTTACTAATGATTAATTATTCTGCTACAAGGGTTTAATTAGGCTTACACAGCAGGAGCAAGGGGGGATCTGGTGATGAGATGAATTTCCGTGCAGCAGTCGCTGCCCTGACTCCGGGCTCTCCTCTGGCAGCCACCCCTGTGGTGGGCACAGCTCTGGCATCACAGCATGTCCATGTGGTGAGGAAGCAGGAGACTGACAGCTGAGATCTTCCTTAGCATGAAGGTTGTTCCCTTGTACATCCTAGAAGGTGGCACAAAAACTCCACAGCAAGTTACATTTGAAAATGAGCTGACAGGAAAGGTGTCCCTGTCCCCCAGGGGCTGGCACTGCCCTGTGCCCTCCCCTTGGAGAGGGGCCCCCAGGCTCCTTGTGCTGGTACCCAGCATCGCTCCTGATGGCAACGGCTCTGGAACAGGCATTGCAAGAGCTTTCATTTGGAGCTGAAATCTTCCAGCAAATCAAAAAGCTGATTTGATGCAAGAGTGTTCTCTGTACAATAACATGCTTTGGGCCAACTCTGTGTGAGGATTCTCAAACCCAAATGGAAAAAGGAATTCATCCTATAAAGAAGCTTGTTGGGCTCATGCATTCAGAAACAGCCCTGCCTGGTTTTGTCAGTCATTCCTGCAGCCAGCCAGGACAGACAGACAAGGCTCCAGAGAGCTCCTGACCACACTCATCCACCCAGCTCTGCATTTGCAGCGGACAAGTGAGCTCACAGCTCAGGGACTTGTTGTGGTTTGAACCTGGACTTACCTCTCCCTGTGTCTGCAGCGACACCAAATCCATGTCACAGCTCTCAGGGACATCAAACCCCAAGTCCTGCACTTGGGCAAGCCTTGGGGTGAAGGGAGCCCTGCAGTCCTGTTGGAGGGGCAGCCACTGAGCACCCCTGGAGCAGCACTCCAGCTCCCAGCTCTCAGGCAGCACCTGATTTCTGCAAACAAATGTTACTGAGATCAAAATATCACAGTGAACAAACAACAGACCCCTCATCAGAAGCAACAGTCACTGCAGAGTGAAAAGGCACAACTGGAAGGAGAGTTTTATACTTATTAAACACTCTTAACTGTATGGTGTGTCCTTGAAATATCTGGCTCAGTCCCTGCTGCCATCGAGGCATCACACCAGAGCCACTTTCTTCATGATGTTCCTCAGTGCCCATTTCTGGAATCACTGTGGGAAGTACAGTGGAGGTGTGTGGTGGCAGAGGTGGCCCAGCACAGGAGCTGCACAGAACAACAGGGGCCTGGAGCAAAACTGCCACCCCTTTGCTCCAGGACGGGATGGGAGGGTTCATGTTACACACCTGGACCACCAACACACAGCAGGCTTTGCTTTCAGAGCACACCAAGGTGGGAGAAGGTGTCTGCAGGCAGGAAAGCCATGGGAATGAGGGCAGGAGGTGTGCACTGCCAGCAGCTGAGCTGGAACCTGGAGACTCAGGGGTGTGTTCCCTGGAGACTCAGGTGTGCATCCCCTGGACACTCAGGTGTGCATCCCCAGGTGTACATCCCCTGGACACTCAGGTGTGCAACCTCTGGAACCTCAGGTGTGCATCCCCTGCAGACTCAGGGGTGTGTTCCCTGGAGACTCAGGTGTGCATCCCCAGGTGTGCAACCCCTGGACACTCAGGTGTGCATCCCCTGGACACTCAGGTGTGCATCCCCAGGTGTGCAACCCCTGGACACTCAGGTGTGCATCCCCTGCCTGTCCTCACCACCCATGGGGATGAATCACAGCCCCTGCACCTCAGGGTTCACTGCTGGGCTTCTTTAAAGCTTTGGGGAAATGTTGAGGGGGGGGGGGGGGGGGTTCATGTTCTGCACTAAAGTGAAAACGAGGAGGAGGGAAAGGTGCAACTGGAGATATAATTAAATGAGAGGGGAAAGGGGGTGTCAGCAGGGATGGGAGAAAATCCCTAATTGGGGTTACAGCCACACAACACCAACTGCTGCCTGCAAGAAAACACCTTTAGCCAAGCTGTGCAGACACACTGACTGGCTCAGGGGCTAAGCAGGACATGGATACACCTACAGGGTGTGCCAAAAGCCAGCCCTGCCCAGACCCTGGAGACAGAGAGCAGCATAAAGTGGTAGGAATAACCGTCCTTGGTAATGCCACTTGGTGCCACAGCCTGCTGGAAGCCCACAGTCCCTCAGTCCCCCAACCCTGGTGCTCTGAGAGGAGAGAAACGAGTGTTTGTTTCAGGAGTTTTTACCGTCTTTAAGAGTAAAAGCTCAAAGCCCCTGGACGTGCAGAGCTGCAGGGGGTTTCCCCAGACTTACCCCAGGATAAAGGCTGGGGGTGTCTCGTAGGGATTTCACTGGCCACGTCCAATCCTCGAGGGGAAAGCACAACCCAGAGCGTTGCCAAACTCCAGCAGCAAGTCCTGTGGAGGGGAGAGAAGGGAGATGGAGCTGCTGGTTGCGTTGGGAGCCGGCAGGTTGTGCTCATGAACAACTAATGCACAGCTCTGCCTCTGGGATGCTCCAGAGGAAAACCAAAGGTACAGGAGCAAACCCAACCCTCTTTCTGCAGGGATCTCTCCAGCTGGTTACTTTAACAGCCCCCAAAGCCACAAGAATATGATGCTTATTAAACTGTACTATTAAACAAAAGAAATGTTGAACTGCAGTTCTCCTGTGAGAAGGAAAGTCAATATTTCTTCAGCTGACTTTGATGCACTCAGATAAGTTTTCTACTTTGCACTGTCTGAGTTTTTTGGGGTTTTTTTAAGTGTCTACCTGGCCCCCAGGGGCCCACATCTTTCAGTACCTCTCACTCATTCACATGTAGACAAAAAGTTCCATAACAAGACTTTCCCTTCAGCTGAATTTTGTATTTAGGACCTGCTGTGGCCACAACTGCAGCTTCCCCAAAGTGGACATTCAGCTGTTTATCCTTATTTAAAAATATACAGGTCGAGTTCTCTTCCAATCTGTACCTACCTATGCCAACACATAACTGCTTTGAAGCAGAAAATAATGATGTTTCTGCCATCATGTTACATGGTGAGCAGGGTTTTCTTAATCCATTCCTCCAATTCTAGTAGTATTCCTGACAAAATGTGGAAAATTCCTAGATCTGAGGCACCAAGACACTGGTGATAACAGAGTGAGTGACTGTTCTTTCCAAATCCTTCTTGGAGCTGGAATTGTGCCTCTTTCTAGGCAAAAATTCTGTCCTTGATTAAAGACAACACTTCAATCATAACCTAAACTTCCATAAGTACAGTAGTTTATCTCTTGCTATTCTTCTTGCACTGGTGAGTCAGAAATCTTTGCATTACCACAACTCAACCCAACGACCCTGGTGCTCCCAGATGAGATTAAGAGAAGGTGAAAGCTCAGGAGCCAAAGGCAGCATAACCTTATTCCTGACATTCAGGTCTCCAGTGGCAGCTGAGATTCTCTGTCAGTAGTAAGGGACTCCTCTGAGGGTGGGGGGAAAGACAGGAGTGACACAGAATTACTGGGATAACACACCCACCACACTTCAATTTTATGTTGGGGTGTCATAGTGAAAAAGCTGAGCTGGAATGAAGAAGTTAAACTGCTCCTTGGGAAAAAAAAAATAAAGCAGCCAAATAAAGCATGTTGTAACTGAATTAGTGAACTTGAGGAAAATCAGAACTGGTCTCTGGACAGCTCTGTGTGGCAATGCCACTGCTCCCCTGTGCCACTCACAGCCCTCCTGCCCCCAGCACTGCACTGAGGGACCTGGAGCCATCCCCGTGCCACTGGCACCCCTGGGTATGATACAGCCACCCCCTGGGTGTGACACAGCCACCCCCTGGGTGTGACACAGCCACCCCCTGGGTGTGACACACAGCCCAAACCACAGCCTGCACCAGAGGGCTGCCCTTCAGAAACATGCTGGTATCTAAGTCAAGCCTCTCAGCAGCTCCCTTGGAAAATACCACCCACGTCCTGTAAAAATTCAGGTTGCAGATGCAGCTCACAGAGATTAATGAGGGTTTCACTTTATGCCTCAAGAGCTTCGAATGGTTTCATTTTTCTGCTATACCACTCTAATCTTCCCCTACATGAAGGTTGCTCCTGTACTTCCAGCCAGGGCAAGGGCTGGATTTCACAGCTAATAAAAATGGCATTCAGGAAAATAAACAAATCAAGCAGTTGCTGTAGCTCAGGCTGTGTTTTAACACGAGGTTTGGTGATTCAGGTTGGACAAACTGAGTCTCGGGTGGCATTTTGCTCAGCTGAAGCTCCGTGGTGGGCAGGTGGGTGCTGTGTGAGGTGCCCAGCAGGGCAGGGGCTCTGGGCAGCCCCTCCATCTGCCCAGGCACCAGGGGGGCACTTCACAGCAGCTTCCAGAGTGTCATGAGGTGTTCCCCGTGGAAAGCTTTGCCCTCAGGGCTTGGGGAGTGAGGGCGGGAGACACAACGCAGTGGCAGGAGCCAGCAGGAGCCTTCCAGCATCCCAGGGAGGATTCCTCACCACTCAGGCAGCCAATCCCTCTGAGTGCACCCACCCAAGGCACCCCAGCACAGCCCTGCAGTGCAGCACAAGCACTGAACAAGCTGCCAGCTTGGGCAGGGCAGGCTGGAAAGCACCTCTGTGATTTCTATTCCACAGAGCAGCAGGTTGTGCCTTTCTCTCCGAGTGCTGCTTCTCACAGTTCATTGTTATCAAGCTTGAATTGGACATGCTGAGGGCAAAGGAGGGCAAAGAACTCCAGCACTATCTGAAAAGCCAAATAACCTTGTTCTCACAGACTATAAGAAAATCTCTCTGTCCTCTCCACCTTCTCTTAAAAAGAAAAGACAAAACATTTACCTTTGTTTAGGACCGAGTGTCTCCTCTTATATTTTTCTGAGTGATCCCAGAACCTGTAGAGCTGTAGGAGAGACAAGATGTTCTTCCTCTCTATACAGTCCATGTGAGACACCCTTAAACACCTTTCAGGATTGTCCCACAGCCCAGGAACAGCACAAGAGTGGGGATGGACCACCACTGTCTGATGTGTGGGATATTCCTGCTCCTGCTTCCCTGCATAATCCAGCACAGTGGCACACAGCTCCTGGTTAATGCACTCAAAATAAACATTACTCAGATTGATGACTATTCCCTTACAGCCATCTGGATGGTTTCTTTTAGACAGTGATTTGGAAGAACAGTGTTTTATTCATAATTATTACACAGGGGCTGGAGGGATCCAGCTCTGCATCTGCCTCGCCTTCCACTGCTTCATCTTCCCCTTGGCACTTCCCACAATTTTTGAAATGGGCAAGATCACATTTCTCATTCACCACAACTCCCTTTTATCAGCAAACTTTGAACTGCAACACCATGAAGGACCCCTGGCCCTGGACACCCCAAACTCACTGACCCAGAGCCAGCACTCACACACCTCCAGTCAGGGGACAAAACTACACTTCTCATTAATGCAAATTAATGCTCCAATTACTCACTCAGCCCTTTGCTGGAATTGCTGCCCCTCAGAGTGCCACTTGCTGGGCACTGGCAGGCTCAGGGTGCCACTGACAGGGGTCCCAGAGGCTGATGACATCGTGCAGTGCTAAAAGGGAGGGGGACTTCAGATTCAGGAGGGGTTGTGATGTGTCTCCTCCAAGCCCCGTGGCACCTGAATTATTTATTGTGCACTTGCTGCATTATTTATTGTGTCCCTCTGCCCACACACACAAGGCACATGAGCAGTGGCTCTGCCACAGATTCCACACATCATCCCAGCTCCAGCAGCTCCTTCCCATTTTCCTCCAGAGGATTCATTCCCATGCTGTTTTCAAGGTGAATATGTTTTCCCTTGGGTGCAGAAGTCCCTTTGGGTGAAAAGGTCCCAACCAAGCTCTGGAGAGGCTGGAACATGCCCAGCAGCTGTGGCAGAATGAGCTGAAATCATCACAAAAGCTCACTGAGAGAGTTTTCTTATAAAAGTGGTTCTGGTCACTGTGAATAAGGAGTTGTCATGCCAATCCCAGGGTATTTCCATGCCCAGAAGGCAACCACAGGAGGGTACTGTGGCCATCACAACCATGGAACATTTCCCACCTTTGAACCACTGAGGCATTTGGGGACTGGCATGAAGTTGTGCCAAGGTAGGGTCAGGTTGGATCTCAGGAAAAGGTTCTTCCCCCAGGGGGTGGTGGGCACTGACCAGGCTCCCCAGGGCAGTGGGCACAGCCCCAAGGCTGCCAGAGCTCCAGGAGGGTTTGGATGTTGCTTTGGGGCACAGGGTGGGATTTTGGGGTGTCTCTGTAGGGCCAGGAGCTGCACTCAGTGATCCCTGTCAGTCCCTTCCAGCTCAGGGTATTCTCTGGTTCTCTGACTGGCTTTGTGCTGCCTTTGGTGCCAAGCCTGTGCCTGCTGGTGCCCCTGAGCCAAGGCTGCCTGTTGGGAGAACATTTCCATCTGTAATTACTGCTCAGTGGGCAAGGGGAGAGTGCTGTGATCACCTATTCATCCCATCTCCCTGCTTTGAGGAGAACTCTGCAGAGTGGCAGTTTTAATCCCCAGGTGGTGCCAGTAAATACAGCAACTGGTAGGTTAATACAACCCTCTCTGTGGTCTCATATTCCTTAATAACTATTAATAGAACAAATCCACGAAATCCAGCCATGATCCCACAGCTGCAAACTGCCTATTAAACCAACCCCAGACAAGTAAAGGATGGCTGTTTGTACCTCCAAGCCTCCAGTGAATCATCAAATGCACTCCCATCAGCAGAAAGGGTTGCAGATTTCATCTGTTTCTCCAATACCTGTCAGAGCAGGAAAAAAAAAAGAAAAAAAAAGAAGAAGGGCATTTTAAAAGGGTATCAAAAATCATCACTGTCTGGATGAGGAAGGAACCTGTTAAATTGTCAGATTTCACAGCAGAGTCTGCATGACACTTCTGCAGGCCTTTCCTAACCCTGCCCTGTCAGGAGGTGAGAGATCTGCCCGAGATTTCATCTCTAGTAATTGCTGGTTGGCAAAAATAAGCAAGGCCACTCATTATATTTCCACAAAGAGCAAAACAACACACAAAAAATAACAAGACAGAGGATAGATTTGCCTTCCTGAACCACATGGACAACCCCCCCAACTACATTTCAAGGACAGGAAGATGCAGCAGTTTCTTCCCCACTGTGGATTTTGAATAACAGAAGCAGAAGCAAAGAGGGAGGGTTGATACCACGAGGCTGCAACCTCAGGAGAGGCAATTCTGCCTGCAGTTTGTGCTGTGGGCTCTCCAGGGATGGACTCTTTGCTGGCATTAATTGGCATGGAAAGTCAATACTGCTCTGGGGATCAGCCCTGGTTGTTGCCTGGGCCTTTCTCTCCCTTCCCCTTCACTTGAGGGGATGTGTTGTATCCTGACAAATTGCTCCTTGGGATGGTAAGTGCTAACTGCACAGTTCCTGGAGTAAACTCATTTCTCTGTAATCCCCTCTGCTGCAGGGGCTTAGGAAGGCAGTTGTGATTCCTGGATCTCTGCCTTTGGCTACACCTCTGATTAATGCCATTCCCCAAGCCTTGCAGATCTGGAATTTTAAGGATACGGTGGGAGAAAATGTGAATTTCTCAGGGCCCAGGAGTCTGAAGTGCTTTGAGTGCCAGGTTTTCCCTGGGTGGCATTAGATTATCAACACTGATACATTATTTTTTGCAGACTTTGCACTTCAAATAGCAATTCTTTAGGGGTCCCTGGAATCCATTTTTGTTAAATACAAAAAACCCCACATACATTTTGCTCCTCTTTCCCTCAAGACTCCATCCATTTTTTGGCTATATCCTCCTGCTTATTCTTCTCTTACATAAAGCTGAATAATTTACTTCTCTTTTTTATTTCTATTCAGCTTTTCCCTGTTTTTTCACTGGTGTGGACATCCCAGAGAGGGCAGGATGGATGTCATGCAGTCCCAACAGAGTCAAGCCCTCTTGAGAACCTCTGGGATTGGGCACCATTCCTTGCTCTTTACTGGGCATCTCTTAAAGGCTGAACTAACAAAAATGAATAAATAAATCAATGCAGATTGTGATTAAGAGGGAGTTAATCTGACTGCTGTCTTCCTCCTCAGTGGCTTTATCTCCAGCCCAGAGCCAGAGGGGTTTGCTCCAACAGCAAAGCAGATAAACCTACAGCTCAGAGAAACAACATAAACAGGGAAACAAGAAATAATTCCATGCATTGCCCTTCCCTGGGAATGAAGGCAGTCAGGGGTAGTGGAGCCAGAGTGGTGCAACTCCACAGGCACGAGTTTCTGAGCGCCCTGAGGAAGGGAATTTCTACTCAAACCCTTCTGTTTTCCCAGAATTATCTTCTAGTTGAGTGAAGGGCTCTGCCTTTTGGTGCCACTTGTAGGTGATGCCAGCCTGAGTGAGTGTCAGTCCTCAGCTCTCTGTGCATGAAGAGGTGTCCTCCTTGGTGCCACTGCAGGCAGAGGAGGAACAGCAGAGGTTGAGAGAATTGGGATTGCTCAGCTTGGAGAAGGGGCTGAGGTGACCTTATTGTGGCTTCTGAAGTGGCAGAAGAAATCTGGAGAGGGGCTCTTTGCAAGGGCTTGCAAACAGGACAAGGGGAATGGCTTCAAACTGAAAAGGAGTAGGTTTAGATTTGGAAGAAATCCTTCCCTGGGAGGGTGGGCAGGCCCTGGCACAGCTGCCCAGAGATGTGGCTGCCCCATCCCTGGAAGTGTCCAAGGACAGGCTGGATGGGACTTGGAGCAACCTGGGACAGTGAAAGGTGTCCCTGCCCAGGGCAGGGGGTTGGGTCTAGATGAGCTTTAAGGTCATTCCAACCCAAACCATTGGGATTCTGTGTCCAGCCCTGACTCTGACACTGCGAAACAAGGACTCAATGAATCCAACTTCATGATGTTACCCAAAGAGAAATTGCTCCTATCTCTGAGGATTGAAATTACTCTGTCAGACATTGCTCCTGGCATGAACTGTTGGCATGGAGACTGATGTGAAATTTAATACAACATAAATAAAATATTAATGACATACAAGAATCCAGGAGTAATTTAAAGAGATATTGAGCTGCCAACCAAGCTGTGGTTTGGAGTTCATCATGTGAGCAGGGAAAACAGTGATTAAAGTTCTAAAGCGTAATGAGGAATAGCCTCATTCTGCCAAAGTCTTCTGGCCATCAAAAGCACTCAGAAGAGTCTGATTTGGCAAAGAGATGAAATGAAGAACTTCCTAAAAATGTCTTTTTTTTTTCTTTTTCCCCAACAGAAATGAAGGGAAGGTCCCTGTGTCAGCAGCAGCAGGGCCAGGTCATGGGACATGGCTGAGAGTGGCCCAGGTACATCACAGCACTCACTCAAAAATCTGTCACAGCTCTTACCTCACAGCCTTGGGTTGTCTTTGCAAGAAAACCAACACCCAGAGGGAAGGAGAAAGGATGTTGTTGGGGACCAGGAAGCATTGCTGATTTTATTAGCATGGATGTAGAGGGAGAGATTGAGGCTAAAATCCCTGTTTCATTAATGAAATTGCTCCAACAGGTTCTGCTGACTGAGAAATTACCCCCAAACTTGCAAAAGCAAAGTGAGACTGTTTACTGGAGAGAGGAAAATGAAGCATGAAAAATGTCTCCCTCCCACTCTCCCACAGCCTGAACCTTTCTCAGGAGAATTGTTGGTGCATTCCCAGTTTGAGAAGTTTTTTCTTCTGCAAATCTATTTCATTGAAAAATTCCCAACAATCCCTAATTCTGAAGACTCACAGTGAGTTCTATTTGCAGTCACATGCTTGCCAAACATGCCAAGATAATGAGCATTGAGAATAACCTAGAGCATGATGGAAAAGGCTTAATGAAATCAGGTTTTTGTACGAGCTTTTCACAGGCTCAGGTAATTGCAAAGCTGTTGATAAACTGTCAGAGAGTGAGCAAAGAGGCAGGAATGATCAAAGCAGGTCCTGAGCTGGTGCAACCAACACACAGTTCGGTCAGATCAACTTTATTGAAGTACTTGGTCTCAGTGGGTTTGCATAATTGGAGGCAGAATTTCATCCCAAAAAGCATATTTCTTATTAATTAATGTCTAAATGAATGGGAATTAAGTCCTCTCTGCTCACATCTCTGCAAGGCTCTATGATAAACACACCTTGCTGCAGATCCTCTTACTGGTTGTGTGCAAACACTATTAAAAAAGAAATACATTTTCTGAAGCCTGATAATATTCCATTTACAGAAATCATACAAATTTCTCTTGTGTGCACTGAGAGAGAAAGAAGGAGTGGTTTGGGAATAATGTATCTGGACTAAATATCTGAGAGAGAGCTGGAGATGAAAGACTCCCAGATACCACATATTAGTCATAATTTAAAAGCCCTGTCTCCAGGAGATAAAATTGTCCCAAGTAACTACTCTAAATGCTGACTTTCTGATACAGGACTTCCAGCACTTCTTATTAAAGGCTCTGTGCATCACAGAGCATGGTCTCAAAGTGCCACTGGAGGAGGACATTATGTTGGGTGACAATGGAGCCCGGAGTATAATCACTGGTGATTTGTGCACTGTCATTAACTTGCTGTTCAAACAGAACCAGAGGCAGATGAGACAGGCACGTCCCCCAGAGCCACAGGGCAACAAATTCAAGGGCCTCTTTCTGTTTGAAGGTGCAGATTGATCAACTGGGTATTTGTGCAGGTGCAAAAACCGCCTCAGTGCCTTTGGCACAAAGGGGTAGGATTGTATCTGAAAGATTTGAAGCATAATCTCCTCATAGGAAGCTCAACCAGGCAAAGGAATTACTGGGAATGTTGACTGAGACAACACCCAGGGCACAACAGCCGTTCCCATCCCCAGCAGGTATTCAGTGAACCAGAGCTGCTGTTTGGGCTGCTCTGGGGATTATTACCCACTATCTAAAGGGCTGCACGAGGTGCTTATTGACTCCTGGGGATGTGGGGAAACGCAGGAGAACGGTGTGGAAGTGCTCATTAAAGTGTTCAGCACATGCCCCTATTGTGGTTGTTTTCCTTCCATTGTCTCCTGGGCAAGGCAGGAGGCTGGGCCAGGCTCCCGGAGAGGATGTCTGAACTCAACATCAAGAATATTTTCCTGGGAAGTGGATGCTGGTTTATAAACAAAAGGACTCTCAGGCAGAGGCCAAGTGTCCTCATTGCCTGGTTGATGTCACCTCTGCACCTTCCACCCTCCCTCTGAATCCACCCCAAAGAGGACAAGGCTCCAGTCTTACCTGCTGGGCATGGGCTGTGCCCTGTGGCAGGGATGCTGAATGCCTGTTCCTCTGTTCCTTCTCCAGGTAACTCCCCTCTATGGGCTCAGAATTCCAGACTGAAACTGTCTTTATTCAGCAAGAAATATCCTGCAATTCTCCTATCATTGGAGAAGAGAGACAAAGAAAACCAGGATTGCTAATTCAGAGCACCTGACACTGTAAAAAAAAAAAAAAGAAAATAAAATTGAATACAAAAGCCTGTCAATTGAAAACAAGTGTTTTCTTTCTGGCAGTGCCCATGACCCCTGACTATGCTTCTAAAAATGGTCCTTATTTCCTCGTGTCCTGCATTCTCTTTTCTACAACGTCCATTCTCCCTGTGTCCCTTCTCCCTGTG
>JAJPCS010000204.1:467012-486282 GCA_021164005.1 Willisornis vidua nigrigula
GGACAAGGACAGTCCCTGCACTGCTCACCCTGGGCACTTGGACAGCCCCTGCACTGCTCACCCTGGGCACTTGGACAGCCCCATGTGTATTTTCCTGCAGCAGGATCTCCCAGGAGTGTCCTTTGCCGGCTGCCATCTGCTGTGTTGGGCAGAGCACCAACAGCACCAACCAGAGTCGATAACAATCATGTACATGGCAGCAAAAGGCATAGTATTAGTGGTGGAAAACCAGCAAATATTCAGTTTTAAACACCAACAAGGCCAGAGCATGTGAGAAGAGGAGACCCTTATCAATCTCTACAACTCCCTGAAGGAATGTTGTACCCAGGTGGGGGTTGGTCTCTTCTCTCAGGCAACCAGCAGTAGGACAAGAGGGGCTTAAGCTCTGCCAGGGGAGGTTTAGGTTGGATATCAGGAAGAAATTCTTTACAGATACAGTGGTCAGGCATTGGAATGGGCTGCCCAGAGAGGGGGTGGATTCTCCATCCCTGGAGGGTTTTAAGATGAGACTGGATTTGGCACTGAGTGCCATGATCTGGTAATCAAAGTAGAGTTGGATCAAGGGTTGGACTTGATCTCAGAGGTCTCTTCCAACCCAACTGATTTTATGATTCTATGCAATGAGCAGTCTCAGCAGCATTTCCTCTTTTCCTCAACTGCTTTGTAACATCATGGAAAAGCAAGATCTTTCAGCCACCCTACCCAAAAGAATCCCTCAGTTACCTGCTGAGCAAACCTCAGAGACCCAGGAACCCCAGGGGAATCAGCTTCTGCCCACTCCCAAACAGCAAAGGGGCTGCTCTCCTCAGGCACTGCACCAGAGTGCCATTTATGAGCACTGAAACACCTTAAAACATCTTAAACCTTTTGCCAGACCTCTCCACAGAGCAGAGGATTCATTATTCTGTTGCCTGGAGGAATGGAACAGGTTGCATTCACTCCCTCCCCCCAGCTGTGCCCTGGAGACTTGGGCACTGCCAACACATCTTCCCCCTCCAGCCCAGCTCAGCTCAGGGGGTTTTGGTCACTAACTGTACCAATGAAGGTTGTTAAAATGAGCCAGCTGGTTGGGCAGAAACAGCCTTCATGCAGTTTTTGTCAGCTTGGGCTGTGACAGTGGTCATTATCTGGGTTGTGAGCATCAAATGGAGATGGTTTCTGCAGCTGCTTCTGCAAGATCACAGCCGACCTCCTGGTGCCCTTTAAATGCTTCTCTCATCGAGTATTCAAAAGCTGAAGGGCTCAGACACATCCCTTGCCCCTCATTTCATCACAGCTGACCCAATAACACACAAAGGGAGCTGATTTGCCTTTGGAATGGCACATTTTGCAACCACGGCAATACATAAATGTGTTTCCCTTCTCCAGGAAAACAGCTGAAACACAAAACCACAAGAAGAACAGAGAACTTTGCCTGGAGTGAGCAGGTGATATCAGCTGGGAAGGACCCACCAGCAGTGTCCAAAGTGCCCAATACAAACCCTGTACAAGGGATTGACAGCTTTGCAGACTCTTACATGTTAATCTGCTTGGCTGAGTTGCTACAAGCTTGGCCCAGCATTTCAGACTCGCTACCAAACAACCCCGATTAGTTTTAGTCATTCCAGCACAACTTTTTGAGTCAGATAAACTTAGTTTTTCTACACCAGAAAAATAGAAGTTCCACTTGGCAGTACAGGAACACACTGGCCGCATCCTGTTGTTCTGGACACACAGCAGGGGGACAGTGGGGCCACACTGACCTCTGCTCCTCTCAGCACATCTCTGGTTGAAAAAACACCCTGTTTTAAGGAGGTTTTATAGGAGTTTTGGAGGCTCCTACCCAGGTGAATGCAGGAATCATGCTCACCCCCCTCTTACCTCCTCCTCTGCTTTCCTGTGGCAGCCCCTTCCTCACCCTGCAGCCCCCAAACTTCCCAGAGCCCCCAAAGGAAGACAATTCAATAATGAGGTGCTTAAATGCACTAACACACCCTTAAATGCAGAAGCTGCTGTTGCCAATAGAAACAGATGCTCCATTTCTATGGAAGCAGCTTCCCCAGGAACTGATGCCAACACAGGGGCTCATCCTGCACGGTGCTGATGCTCAGGGGCAGCAGAGAACCACGTAGGAGGTTCTGAGCATCCTTCCAGAAACACCCCACTGAAAACAGGCAGGATCTGTTTCAGAGCAGATTTTCATTTCCCTCTAGTGTGAAATAGTGACAGGAGGGAGGAAAACCCTCCCCATCAATAGGAGGGCTGAGCAAATGCTCTGAGAGAAGTCACCAGTTTGCAGCACACGAGCAAAGTCACACTTTTGATCTCACATTTGATATTGTGATGACTCTTTGGCCATCAGCTTCAACATCAAAGACTCGAAACACCACAGGAGTTAAATACTGTAAAGGAATTTATCTGAGCATTTATCAAATGGCATGTGGGCCACACAACTCAGGCTCTGCCTGTGTCTGTACTCACCTGGGAATCTCAAGAGATCCCTGAAGGCTTTTTTGCAGCAGTAGAAAATGATGAAAACTTGCTAAGATGTGACGTGGGATTCCCTGGGGAGGAAGGTCCCAGGGGTCACAGGAATGAGAATGAGCTGGGGAAAACTGGAAGGCATGAAATATCCTGCCATGTGGGGACTGTAGGTCTTTGACATCTGCCCCTGCTTGTAGGATCTCCAGCCTTCCAACAAGTTGAGTCTCACACTCTCCCAGGACATCTTCTGCCACCTCCAGGCAGGAGGGAGCTGTCCATGGGGCAGCCACAGCCTGTGCCCATGGCCATCCAATCACCTGGAACATCCCACCCTGGGATGGCTCAACTGCCCAGAGGCAGCTGAGGTTGAGCCTTGATTTCCTATTTCCCTCCTTTGCTGTTCCCTCAGCCAGCAGCAGGCCCAAAGGTTGCAGGAGCCTGAGACACATCCAGAACACCCAAGACATGGAGCCTTTGATGAGGAGATGTTGTCACTCTCACTGCTCACCTGCTGGTTTTCCTCCCATCATGGTCTAAGGGGCACATCCAGGTAAGTTCTTAACAACTGTTCCCAATTCCTATTCAGTTTTGAAGGCTGCTGTTCCTCTTTACAAACACTTGGATGCTGAAAAACTCTCCTAATTTTCCAGTACCACCAGATCAATTGAAAAAAAATTTATCTCTGCCTGCAGACCTTGCACTGCCTCACTGTGGTCTACTCTTGATGACAGTGAACAGGCTATTGGTCAAAATGAAATCCACAATGACTATATGAGCATTTAATCTGGTTTTTTATAGGTTTAACATTGAGCAGTAAGAAAAATTGTTATTTTACAGACTTGCTTTTATTTTTTTATTTATTTTTTCTTTGTCTACCTAGATGGTGTGAATCTCTATTACATTTCCCTCCTCCTTACCTCAGATCTGCCTCTGGATGAAGGATGCCACGGGCTACCTGACCACAACCAGAGCTGATGGAGACCTCCAGGGTCCTCCCTTCCATCTCCATCCCAAAGAGCAATGACCACACCAACATCATGCCTGGCAAATGCCTCCCCAGTCTGCCCTTATTGATCCCAGTGACAATGTCTCCAGCCCCACTTCCTCAGCTTCATATCTGTGCTGTCACCCCACCAGTCACTCAGCTGTCTTTTGTCACCCTCCCTCCCCATCAATCATGTCTTGTCTGTCTTCTTTGGTTTTCTTCTGTTCCTTTTGCTGTTCCCTCCCTGCCTGTTCTTTCTCTAACTCCTGACATTGATTTCAGCAACTTTTGGTCCTCCTCAGCCTTCTTTTCCTTTTGCACTCCCAGACCCTCCTTGTGTCTGTCTCAAGCACAACCCAGGCTGTGGAAGGAAATCAGCTCTGAAAACCTTTCCAAACTGTGTTTTCCCTCTTGGAAATAATCTCAACCACAAATAACAAATGTTTATTTTAATTAGTGATAGACCACTGGCCTAGTATTAAAAGTGACTGACTTAATGACTCCTGATTTGCCCAGTCAATGGGACTGCTGGATCCTTTCATTATTCCAGTTGAGAGAAACAGCCCCCAACAGACTTGGCTCTGCACATGAACAGCACCTCTAACCACAGAGCACTGTCTGTAGTTGGGTTAAGGCAGTCTGTGGTTTCCCAGGCTTCTAACCTGGCACTGATGGGACCTGCTGAACCCAAACTTGTGCCCTTTGCTCCTCAGTGGTCTCTGGAGTGCAGCAGAGCTCCAGACAGGCAGCAATGCACTGATAAGCCAAATGAACTGGTAATTGAAAACACTTCCCACTTCTCACATTAGGCTTCCCATTAGGGACTGCAGGGAATCAGGGAGCTCAAGCCCTGCAGATACATCAGGGTCTGTCTCAGGCTCCCTCAATGGACAAAAATCAACTATCATCCAACCTGAAGTTTCTCTGACTCTCTAGGTCAGGACAACTCACTTGTTTAACCTTTGCAAGCATCTTCTCTTAGTACCAGCACTCCAGAGAACTGTGGAATCAGGATGGGTTGGGTTGGAAGGGACCTTAAAGATCATGTTATAAACCCCCTGCCATGGGCAGGGACCCCTTCCACTAGCCCAGGTTGCTCCAAGCCCTGTCCAACCTGCCCTTGGATATCAGAAAAAAATTCTTTGCAGAGAGAGTGCTCAGGCATTGGAATGGGCTGCCCAGAGAGGGGGTGGATTCCCCATCCCTGGAGGTTTTTAAACTGAGCTTGGCCGTGGCACTGAGTGCCATGATCTGGTAAAGGGACTGGAGTTGGACCAAGGGTTGGACTTGATGATCTCGGAGGTCTTTTCCAACCCAATTAATTCTATGATTCTATTCATCTCATCCTCACCCAGCTGCCAGGAGTCACGTTCCCTCCACCCATCTTCACATTTTTGGAAGATTTTTCCCATCCTCACATTTTTTTAGAGATGCTTCCCTGGGGTGAAAAACCTTTCTGGACTCGGGGGAGAAAGTTTTCCAGTGGAATCCTGTCAGCAAAGAGCCTTTGACAGGCAGCAAAGTAATGCCTGGCATAAAAGCAGAAAAATGGGGAAAGTCAAGAGGAGACAGAAGGTGGGAAATCCAGGGAAATAATGGCCCACTTGGCCAGGTTGAAAGCAGCAGATTGCTTTGCAAGGCTCCAAGTTTTGTCCCTTGGAACTGTGAAGTAATCAATACCTACCCACTTGTGAACTTGGGTGGGAATAATGAACTGGCACATCTTGCCAGCAACAGCCACGGCACATTAAGTATTCCAAAGGACTTGTGGAAGCATCACTTTCCTTAATGCAGCTTTAGAGAAAATGCTCTAAGAAGCTTTATCAGCATAAAACATATTTTGAGTTTAATGGAAATGAGTAATTGGCATGGCAAGGTCAAAGCCATCTAAGGGGAATGACTTAACCCTGTTGGACAGTGTTTTTCATGGACTGGAGTGGTTAATCTGCCAGTTGAGAAAGGCAAAATTCTCTCCTGATGTCAAATGCAATGAAACAAAGGGGGAAATTTCTGCAGCTGATGGGGACTTCTGGATATCAAGGGAATATGGTAAATTCTACAGAATAAAGCCATGAATTTTAACCCTAAATTGAGGCAGCTGAGTCAGAGCGATGTCCCTGTGACTGAATTAAGCCCTGGGGTTTAGTCTGGCCTCAGCCTGTGCTTCCTGAGCAGACATTTTCTTCCAACCAGGCCCAGGAGCTATGAATTTCCCATCAAAGTCCTTTCCTCTGGAATATTTGCACCTTTTCCACACCCATTCAGTGGTTGGCTCCAACAGACATTTTAAACACAAACGGCAGAGCCAAGGCTTGGATTTCCCTCCAGGAGTTTGTAGCGGAGTCCCTACAGAGGCCAGGACAGCACATTCCTGAATTTGTCCAATTAAATGTCTGAATTAAACAGACATTTAGACATGGAGAAGCATGACAAGGCTTTGTGGAGTTTAATTTGTACCCTGAAATCTGTTGAGCTTTCTCTCTTACACTGCCATTCTCACCAAGAATACCCAACCCCACTTAGCACAGTAGATTAATTTAGAGGTTCTTCTCTCTTGGATCTCAGGATAATTTGGGGATTTACAGAGTGGTTTGGGGTAGTTAAGGGCACCTCAAGCTTGGGATGTATTTTTCTGTAGCTAAGCTGGTAGGAATCATTCCTTCACAAATAAAGTCTCTTATTTATCTTAAATTCAGCTAAACTGTGGACAATCCTGGGCTGGGCCAACCACAGCCTTCCCCTGGCCAGTCCTCCCTTACTCCAGGGTGTTCCACAGACTTCCTGGAGCTGTTTAAAAAGAGATCATTTTGGATGCCAAGACTTTGCCTGAATTCTTCTCCTTTCTGACATTTGAATTTTTGGGTTCTTCATTAGAAGGAGCAACCATGGCAAAGCAGGAGTGGTTCCCAAGGCTTGCTGAGTTCCAAATGAAAGCCCAAACCCCACAGGAGTTCGAGAGGGGGAAGATTTGTGGCCTACTAAAATCTAAGATCAAGTGAAATCTCCAGCATCTCTAAAATGAATCATTTCCCTTCAACAGCCTGAAATTGCTGTACCTCTGAGGTTTTACTGCAGTGCACTCAGCCAACAGCAATTTCCACTTTTTATATATATATAATTTGCTTTTGTTATAAATCTGTGAACTCTGAGAAACACACTGTCCACTTGTCACTGCCTTCCACAGCCTCCAACACTGAACTGAGGATTGCACCTTCCATAGAAATACTCCTTACTCTCCACCACGAGCCCCTTGCGGCAAGGAATGATTTTTTTCCCCTCTTTTTGAGTGTTGTGCCTGACACAGCAGGGGCCAGACTCGCATTAGGCAGCACATAATGGAATCTCCAGCATAATGAGTGCTAACAAGCAGAGTGGTAAATGATGTGGTTTGGTGGATACTCTCCCTGTGGTTCCCTGTCATCAGCTCTTTATTGAACAGGCTCGTCCTCACAGTTCCTTATAGATCTAAAAGTTTGTCTCTATCATTGTGCCTCTCTGGCTCTCTATTTAATGCTTTTCTGCTGCAGCTCCTCTTTTTCTGTCCCTTTTTCTCAGGGAGTTGGGGGCTGTGATCCTGTTTATCCTTTTCCCCCTTCCTTTCCAGCCTCACTTCCCAGCTTGGTAAGCAGTGTGGACAGTCAGGTGCTTCTGAAGGCCAACATGGAGCCACAGAGAAGCAGATTTACTCCTAAACCAGAGATCTCACCCTCCCAACACCCCTCCTGCTTCCTTCACTCTCCTAAAATGGAACACTTCTCAGAGCACATCCCTGCCAGCTCTTCCTCAGCCTTCATCAGCACCTACTCAGGCTCTGTTTGAGGTGCTCCGTCCATACTGAAACCCAGGAAATAGGAGCTGCTCTGCTCCAGCCTGCACCCTCCAGCTGGAGCCTCTGGCAGAGACCTCCATCCCTCCCTGCACACCCAACAGCCAAGGGCTGAGACTTTCACCCCTGGCACTGCCAGCTCAGGTTTTAACCTCACCCCACTCTCAGTCCTCTTCCCACCTGCACCACCTCCTGCTCCTTCCACCCTCAGTCACACATCTCAAGACATGCAGCAGGACCTAATACAGAGCTGCCTGTTTATATTTCTATTAATCATGTTCCCTTTGTCCCATCTGCCACCTCTTTGCTTGGTCTGGCCCACCCAGCTCCCAAATTTATAGCACTCAATGCAGAACAGTTCATCAAATCCAATCTCCAGCATCTGCTATTCCATATTTGGATCCCAGCACAGGCTGCTCAGTCCCAGCCTCATCCCCCTTGTTTGTACCACAGCTCCCATTAGATCAAATGAAGAGAGTAATTAATTAATTTGTACCCGAACTTGAGAGTTCCGCACGTGTCGTTGGGAATAATCAAACAGCTCTGCTGTGTGTGGGCAACATCTGGCTGTGTCTTCTCCTCCCAGGGTAGCAGCAAACACGAGCCCCAGCTCACCCTGGGAGCTCCTCTCTGCGGGTCAGAAGCAGGGGAGAGATGCAGATGAATAAATGGGAGAGCAAAACAGGAAAAACAGGCAAAATTCCACGGTTTGTAGCACGTGTTCCTTTGACTAACACTCCAGGGGGTGGTTTTCCCTGCTAACATGTTTTAAAAGCCATTAAAATTTAAAGAAAAGTAAAGCATCACAGTAGTATGTTCACCTCCATCAGGCTCACCTGGTTTTTACAGCAGAATTTCTCAACAGTGGGTAGATTTTAGAGAAGATGCTTTTAAAACCTTAAGCACAGTGTTGGATTTATCCCAGATACTGAAACCAGGGGGGTTTGTGCAGGGGGCCAGGGCAGGGGGAGGCAGCTCCAAGCACTGTCTGATGAAGAGGGTGAAGCCCCAACAGCCCCAAACTGCCCTTTGATGCCACGGCCAGGTGAGTTTTGTCCCTTGGGGAACACTTTGTCCCTTGGGGAATACCCTGTCCCTCTGTTTGCATTGACCTCAGCACTGTCTGGAACTCCCTGAAGGGAAGTTCTGGCCAGGTGGGGGTTGGTCTCTTCTCCCAGGCACTCAGCAATAGGACAAGGGGGCACGATGGGCTCAAGCTCTGCCAGGGGAAATTGAAGTTGGAGATGAGAAAGAAATTCTTTGCAGAGAGAGTGCTCAGGGATTGGAATGGGCTGCCCAGAGAGGGGGTGGATTCCCCATCCCTGGAGGTTTTTAACCTGAGCTTGGCCATGGCACTGAGTGCCATGATCTGGTAAAGGGACTGGAGTTGGACCAAGGGTTGGACTCGATGATCTCGGAGGTCTTTTCCAACCCAATTGATTCTATGATTGGCCATTCCTGGATTTCAGCAGGATTTCAGTGGTGACAGACAGACAGATCTCTGACCAAGACATGACTGTCCTTTTTGCACCAACATCAGCTCAGTGCAGCAACAAGCCTGGGCAGACTGATGGAAACCCTGTTATCCCCCAGCCCAACGCCACTCCTGCTTTTTTGGGAGTTTGGTACCTCAGGCATTCCCTTGTTTGATAGTCTTTCTTTTTCTGGAGCCCAGCTGTGTTTGCTCTACCCCTCATTCCTCCTTTTCCCAGCACAAATCATGTCGATGCCTGCACAGCTCTGAAACAAAGCAGCCATTTCTCCCTGCACAGCCCAGCCTGGTCCTTCTGCTGGAGATAATTCATGAGCCTCCTGTTCTCAGCAGCAGGGATGGAAAAGGGGAGGGCTGGGTTGTGTTTAATAAAAAAATCTCTTATATTGTTTACTGACCACAGAGTTGTTCGACAGATGCTCCATTCTTAGCTCTGCTTAAATTATTCCCTAAGCAAACAATACAAACTGCACATTTCATCTTGCCCAACACAAAAATAAACAGAACATGCAAAATATATGGTCCTGGTTTAAGTTCCCATATAAAGAACACTGATTTCCTCTTTGCTTAACTGTTTTCTGCATAATGTTTGCTCAGTAATTTATTCTTGCATTGGTTACAACAAATTAAATGTCAAAATCTGTTTATCTTATGAATTTTTAAGACTAATAGTGAGTCTCCTATTTCAGTTTAAATAATGTTGTTGATGAGATACCTCTTGATGGATTGTGTAAATAAAGCCAGAGAGAGATTAAAAAAAAAAAAAGAGAGAGAGAGTTTGGGTTTTTTCCCCTCATTTTTCTTAGTTTATCAAAAAGGCATGTGAATAAAAACATCAGCTCTGTTTTCCCTAAAACTTCTCAGGTGTTTGGGTTCTTTATAGAGGAGTGAAAGGATCTGAGGAAGGATCCAACCCATCACCTTCATCCTGTATCAGCCCTCTCTGGGGCTCACCACATAGCTTGGAACAAGATGCTGGTTAACAGTCTTTGCATGCACTTAGTAGAACTATTTCCCACTAATTAAATTATTTACTCACAAGCTGTAAATGGATTAAGCCTGGCAAAGGCCTTTCATATCTCTAAAGCCACCTTATGTTAATTCCCCAACAAGTTATACCAATTTATTTCACAGGAGACTTAAGAGGCAGAGGGAGTAAGAATCAATTTAGAAGCATCGTGGCACTGCCAGGAGCCTCCTGCCATTGTCACTGCAGAAGCACAAGTTGGGCTGTTCTCCTCCTTTCTTGAAGCTCTGAAAACAAAGCAACATTTAACTCTCCAAGCCCCAGAGCTGCCATCCACCTGCTGCCAGCAGCTCCTGCCAAGTGCCATGTGCTTGGAGCCCATCCAGGAGAAAAACAGGATTTTTTTTTTATTTTAAAGACTTTTGCAACGGGGTCAGGGACAAACTCCTGCTTTGCTTTCACTACTGACAGGCTGGAAATTGTCAGCAGCAAAGAGCAGAGGGGCCAGAGGGGACACATTTCCCAGAGTGTGCAAGAGGTTTCAGCTGGGGACATGTTGATAGTGGCTTTTTGGACCTGTCACACCATGTCACTGCTCACCAAATATATTTGAAGATAAGCTGAACAAAAGAATAAAACATCAGGGAACTAATGGGTCTGCTGGAGATTTAAGCAATTCCACCCAAACCCTGCTTCAGAAATGGGGAAAAGCTGAATGCAGAGACCAGCAGCAGGAGCAGAGCAGTTCTGGGAGGAGTGATGTGAGGCAGCCCTGGAGGGAAGGGAAGGATGCAGGTGGAGAGGGAAGAGAGGAGATTGCTCCATTTATCTGCTGCTAATGCAGTGAACAGAGGAACGAAAGGAGCAGGGCCCAGGGGGGAGGAAATAATGCTCTGGCTGGGGCTGAGCTCTGCTGGTCCTGCTGGCACTCAGGTGGCAGCACAGTGGGGCAGGAGTGGCTGGGGGGCTCTTGGGATGGGGTGGGATGGGGTGGGATGGGATGGGATGAGATGGGATGGGGTGGGATGGGGTGGGGTGGGGAGGGGAGGGGAGGGGAGGGGACGGCATGGCATGGCATGGCATGGCATGGCACAGCATGGCATGGCATGGCATGGCACGTCTGGAGAGGAGAAGAGATGCCCTCAAGGAAGGATCAAAAGTGCAGCCATTCAGGTAACTGTGATGTTTCTCTGGCTCTTGGTACGTACAAACCACTGGGGCGAGGGTGGGCCAGTGGCAGAGACTGCAGGACATGGACCTTTTGTTTAAACTTTCTGTCTGAGGATGAAACAGCATCTTTGGACACTGAAGGGGCAGGAGGGGGGCACTGACACCTTCCCAAGGAAGACTGGCACAGTACAAACAACATGGAAGTATTCCACTCAGGCAAAGGATTAGGAGAAGACACACACTCTTAGTCTGAGAATTAGCAGCACATAGGAGGGAAATTTCAGGCTCCTCTCCACCCTGCCACCAAAGCTGCCCAAAGCTGCCACAAGGGCTGGTTCATTAGGACTCAGAGCTGCAAAATTTCAAAATGCACTGAATAGAACTATAGACCAGGAGAAGAAATACATCATAAAATGCCTCTTCAAACATCATTGTCAACAAACCCCATAATACAAACACTTTGAAGATACTTTTGCTTGTGAAAGGGGCTGTGAAAGGGATTATTCTGTGACTGTTGCTGCATTTTCTTCTGCAAGATGGTACAGCACAGACCTCCCAATGCAGGCCCAAGGTAGCAGCAACCCAGATCACCCTGAATATCAAAGCAAAGGCACAAAGGATCCCTTGGCATTGCATAACTACAGCCTCATTATCATCATGACTCAATTATTTTTACTGCAAAGCTTTTCCCAGTGTCAGACCCACAGATATTTCCAAGCAAAAGGTTTATATTCCCCTTCCTGTAAACCAAACTTGGAGCAAATAAAACTTTGCAAAATACATTTTGCTGACCTTTTGCTGCTGCTTTTGCATCAGCCCAGCCCAGCCCAATCCCTTTGTGTCCTCTTGGGCAAACAGTTCAACTCCTTCCACCAAAACTACACACGGAATTTGCAGCCCCCTTGTTTTCCACTGCTCCTTTAGAGAGAAGAAACAGCAGAAGGTTTATATGAAGAGTGACCCCAAAACATGAGAAAGTTGCAACCCCTGCACAGATTGTCTCTGAACTTGAAGAAGGGCTCAGTGAGCTGGCTAAGAGAAATATTTACCCAGCTCTAGGGAAAATACTCAGCCACAGATTTTTATCTAACAGTGTCTCTGGTGACAGTTTAACATGGAATTTGTACTCAGAGGGGTAATTTAACTTCAGCAAGCTTTGCCTACAAAGAACACTGAAAATTGCACTTTCTCCTGGCCCATGGATGCTTTCCTTGTTTCTGGTATAATATTCTCTCAGTGTCTGGGAAATTACTCATGCTTTATGCATTTCCACAGATCCAAACACATACACAGGTATTGTGGGCACCACTGAGATGCTGGGAAGAAAAAAGGCTGAGATTTTCACCTCCCCAAGAGGGAGAGGTTTGAACCAGCTCCCAGATGTCACATGACAGTTAAAATAGAACCATACTCATGTTTTTATTCAAATAACTACTCTAAAATTACAAAAGATAAGTACCACCTTTCAGCATGAATAAACTTGAATACATGCTAAAAATAATCCCACATTAACTCCTGAAGTCAGTGCCTTCTGGAAGGTGTAAATGGATAGAGTTTGCTCTTGGATGCTTTACATAACCATATGTCAGAAAATTCAATAGAGTGAAAATTGCATCTCTGCAAAGTGACTCCACAGCATTTAGAGAGGTAGTGTCACATATTTTCTTTTTAAGAACAACTCAAATCTTTTACCCAAGCCCAAAATTGTTGATGATCTTTTTTTTTAATTTTTTTTTTTTTACTGGCAGTGGGTGAACTATTTTTCTTGAGGATCAAGATGGGCCTGGATGAGGAAAAGAAGTTCCACACCCAACCCACACCCTCCTCCTCTTGCACTGTCCCTCACCTCTTGGAATCCAGAGCAGTGGAAGTGAGAGGGATCTGGTTGTCATCCCTCCATCACAGTGAAGAAATGGCTTTACCTCCTGCTCAAGGAGCTCTGTGTCATTCCTTGGGGAGAACAGCCCAGGACTTCACCTTTTGGCTCTCCTGAATGGAAGATGCTGAAGCTCCTGCAAGCTCAGAGAGGAGTTATTTGTTATATGTCACTTATTTCTTGTAAAGGTCTCTCAATACAGAGTGTCAAAGCACAGCAACACCTCAACAGTTGTTTGGGGGATTCTAGAGCAAGGTCAGTGCTGGGTTATGTGTTTTTCTCATACCTTGAAAGACAATTTCCATCATTGACTCGGGTGTTGCTTTCAGAAGGCACAGCTGCTGAGCTTCACCAGGAGAATGTCTGGAGCTGTGAATAATAAAACATGGATTAACCCAAGTCCAGCAGATTACAGCTTTTTACTCCTAGAAGATACAGCACAGGTTCTTTCTGTGTGCAAGGATGAGTCCTGTAAACCCCAGCAAAGCAACACCATGAACAGGCAAAGCAGAATACAACATGAATTCCTAAGCACTGAGTGAAGAGCTTGAGAATCATTGCAAAGGGTGACTTCTGGTCATTTCAGACATGGGAGGCTGTGCCTCACTGGGGCAGAATCCTCCAGGACTGATCATTTGGGCTGTGTTGTGAAACACAGGACCTGCCAATACCTTGACCTTCCCTCTTCCACCTCTGTACACATCATATTTATTAACATATTGGTCTGGGTTAGAAAGGACCTTTAAAGGCCACCCAATCCAACCCCCTGCCATGGGCAGGGACACCCCCAACTAGACTGGGTTGCTCAGAGCCCCATCCATGAGAGTGCAGTGATTGGTACCTTTGTGAGCTGCAGATGCACAGCCTGATGGAGGAACTCGAGGCAGGTGAGTGCTGTGAAGAATTTGAACACATATTTGGGGGCTGCAGAGCACATTTCCAAGACAGGTCAGCAAACATCAGGTACTTTGAATAGAAATTCTGACCTAAAGTGTGAGAGTGGAAACAGCAGCCACGTGTTAAATCTCCTGCCCACTTGTCCCATCCCATTCCCTTGGCATGTTGTAGTGTCCAACTCCACACCCACCACTGGTGGGACAGACTGACCCAATTGTTTGTTACCATTCAGCACATACCTCCACAGATCTTCCTGCTCTAAGTTTGCTCTACTCTGATGACTTCACCCCTCTGGAAGTACAAATGCCTGCCTTGTTTGGACATCAAACACCACCCCTGGAGGGTGGGAGGGCTTTGGAAGTCCACAGCTTCTGTCCAGAATTTTTCCCCTCACTCCAACAGGGGCAGAGAAATCCCAGCCCAGGCTTCCTTTTACAGCCAATTCCTGCCCTCACACATTTGCAAATCACTCTCAGCTCTGCATATTTATGATGCAAACATCCCTTATCAATAAACACCCTTCAAAGCCAAGTCTCTGCTATGTAACAAACTTGAATTCAACAAGCACATTTTAGGCATTTGTTGAAGAGCCAAAACATCTGAACTGACAGTTAAGGATCTTTATCTTTGCCACCAGTAATTTGCCATCACTTTCCTCCTCTCTACTTACATGTTTCAGTAGAACTGCATGATTTTTATGTCTTACATAATATAAGCTGGATAATTACCAAATGTCCCATATGTTGTGGGTCATTCCCACAGCTGCTGATGCTTAAACTCTCGTCTCCTGTTTCCCCATGGGCAGACATCCTGATGCACACAATGCACTGGGGAGAGAAAAAGGATTCCTTTTCAATAATAAAAAAGGAAAAGGGGGAAAAAAAGGAGAGAGGAATGTTTTGAACTACCAGAGCAAAACATTTTAATTGAGCTGACACAAAAAAAGTATCGAAATCTCAATTTTCCCAGCTGTGAATTGAGGGGTGGATGGTGAGGACAGGCTGGAATGTGGAGCAGAGACAAGGAACCATGCAAAGAGCTGCAGGAGGAGAGGGGTTATTTACTGAGACAGGATAAGCAGCACTGCCCAAAACCATGGCAGGGCTGTGAGTTGGTGATGGACAATTCATGTCCCAGGTGAGGAATTCCTGAGGCTCCTCCAGCCTCGTGCCTGGGGCGAAGTGATGAGAGCATTTTGTGAGCAAAGTAGGTCAGGGCTCAGCAGGAGGAGAAACTTGGCACAGCAAACCACGAAGATGCAGAGCTTCCTAGAGGGTTTCTTTTTTCCTGCAGTTGTTTTGTTTAGCCAGGTATAATCTGTATTTTAAGGCAAACAAGGTTGTGGTGACTTATGGGTCACCTCGTTGTTGCTGCAGGGGCTTGGAGAAAGAGGAAAACGATTGCACTGTCTCACTACAAAAGATGGTGATGTGAGTGAGCTCAATTGTCTGAACAATGTTCTGCAAATGAGTGGGGAAAAAAACCCACAACTGTATCAGAGAACAAAGGATGAGTCACCCAGAATTACTCAACAAGAAACAAGTCGACTTGCAGAGGGTTTGGGTAATGTGGGTACCTCCTGAAGTTCCGCTTCGCTGCAGATCCCTCGGGGTGGGAACAACACACAGAGAAACAACACCCTGTCCTTCCCCAAGGGGAGAATTTCAGGTGACAGAAACCAACCCAAAACTCAGCCACGTGGCACTGCTGAGGCTCATGGAAACTCTGCACAGAGAGCCCAGAAACCACCCAAAGGAGCCTGAGGAGCTGTGGGATTCCACCCTCTATCCCAGCAGCAACAGGAGCCTCATGACAGCCCTGATTGAGGCTGGATTTTGACACCAGAGCACACATAGAGTAGGTGTAGGGAAGATTACAGCTCTGCACACAGATGGAAGGAGGAGATCTCTGCAGAACAGGAGTGTGACAGTATTAAGACAGATAAAGCAATTTATTTTATAGGAAACGATTATACAGTTGAGAATTGTGGGGCCCTTTTTTTTTTCCCATCGGAGTGAAAAGGAGAGAATATCTGATTTTTTTTTATTCCACATGCTCCACAAGACGTGTCATGTGGTTCTGATGGAGGCAGAGACATAAAATGGTTTAGAGAGTGGGTGAACATTTGGATTTCTACCTGATTGACAACGTGCAAGTCAGGGAATTGGCCCAGCATCAATGAGGATCTCATTAATTTTGGCATTAAAGGCTGTCAAAGCTTCAGGAAGAAAATCATGTAACAGATTCAGAAACAAGACATTGCCCTGTATTTAAAGAGTCAGCATTGAATTAGTAATAATTTTACTAATTCCCCATTCCAGGATTTCCTTTGTAGATGCTGGAACACCTTCTAGGAGTGTTTTTGTCCCAGTGTTTCTCAGTGCCCATTTGATGTAGTGACCAAACATACAGGACCCCAAAGTGCTGGTGGCAGCCACCCCCTGGCAGTTCCCTGGATCTCAGGGAGAACTTCCTCCCAGATCTGGCAAACCCCTATTTTCTGCTCTGAAATAGAGGATTCTGTGCTGCTTTGCAGCAGTGACACCGTGCACAGGGCAGAAAACATGAAGCTTTTGCACCAAGATAAGGTGTGCCCGGAGCAGGACTCAGTTCTAACATCAGAATGGTTTGTGTCAAATGGTTTGTGTCAAACCATTCTGAGGTCAAATCCTCCCTTAGAGCCAACCCAGGAGTTTCACAGAAATGAAAAGGCCAAATCTGAAATTCTCCTCGAAAAGGAGGGAAGAAAATAAACCTTGAAGGAGGGGAATCAATTTGAGGCAGCTCGAAATGATTTCAGACATTAATTGGCTTTGCAGTAATCAGCAATGCTATTTAGGCACCAGGTAGGCAATTATTGAGCTTATAAAGCCAGAGCTCGGAGGGATGTTGGAAGTGGAGGGCAGAATACTTGGATAAAGCATATGGATTTTCCTGCTAATTTTCCATAACATTATCTGTGAAACACATACAGACAGCACAAAGGCAGCAGAGCCTTTCAAAGCCTTTTGTGAATTCTTCCTCCACACTTTACAGACAGAGGCATTAAGAGTTGAGGAAACCATCAAAAGAAATGCATGTGCCTAAATTCTCTTTGTTTCTCTTTGCCTACATGTTCTCTGAGGCTCCAAGTCCAGAGACACCAGATGGCTGTTTTTCTCAGATATTTGGGCACCTACACATGCAAAGAGGTGCCCAGCAGTATTTTCAAGCATGTCCAAACACTTCACTCTCTAAATAACCATTACAAATATTGATGCAGCATTTTCATCCTACGAATTTTTTTTTTCTAAAATGCCAAAGATAAAAAATACTTCTCTAAAAAATTTGTCAGGAACTGAAGTGATGGGAACATCCAGGCTACGGAGTGGGGACCACACAGGGTGGGATATTGGAGCCAAAATGCAACACAACACAGAGAAAAGGGGATGGCAGCAGCTCTAGGAATAACCTGGCACTGGAGGAGTTAAAATCTGCAGGTAAAGTGAGATTAAAAACTGCAGCCAAATTTAGTTGTATTGCAACCACGTGGTCAAATGTCTCTGGCACTCCCTGTCCCCCAGGGCTTCCCAAAGCTGGATGGGGACACAAAAATGCACTTGGGAAGGGGGATTTTAACACATTCAGCTGAAATTTACCCTCTAAAAATTCAGCCAAGAGTCCTGAACCACAAGCAGAGAAGATGGAGGCAGCTCAGAGAGAAGATGAGAGGTATAAATGCTAAACAAAAATATCAGATTCATCCCCCTCTTTCCATGAACGTGGAACTTTTATATTTGAATGCCAGCAGAGCTCTCTGTTAAAGCAAATTGTCTGTGCTGGTTTCTGCTAAGGAAGAACTGGGTGTTACTTTGGTCCTTAAGAAGAATATATGATAAGTTTTGTCCTAGAGATCCCTTTTAAAGGGTCCTGACACTTCAGCAAATTAGTTTACAGCAAAACACAAAGGAAGGTTGTCCTGGGGAACAATTAGAGAGGCTTAAAATGCAACAAAAAGACACAGAGAAAAAAAAACTCTTTGCTCTAATTGATAGTTTCATCTCAAAGGGAATTAAGAGAATTTTATGACTTTGATCTTCTAAAGAATGAGTTTCTTAACTTCATTAGTCTCTTTGCTTGGGTTTCAAGGCAGATGCCACCAGAGAGGAGCCCTGAGCCTCTCAGGAGGGGGAATCCTCCCCTCTGCCACAGCTGCCCTGCTGCAGCTCCACTCAAGAGTTCAACTGAAGAGCTATCGTGGCAGAAAATCCATTATAATTAATGAGCATTCATAATTAATGGCTGGCCTGATGTAGCCTTGAGGAGGATCACAGCCTTTCTCTGTATGATCTTAATGCAACAATTCCACTTTATGATCACGACCTTCTACTTGAACACTTGGCAATGGGTTAAGTGCTGGCAGGAGTTTGGTAATTCCACTATTAACCAAAGTTAAAAGCTCTTTACCTTGCTGTTCTCAGAGACTGTTCTGATTAGAAAGATGAATTTTAATAACAATACTGCACTGTACTCCTCACCACCATAGGATCAGAACTAATTAAAATACAGCAGGAATGTATTTGCCACCATCAAGGCAAGGAACACGACTGAGTAACAACATTTTCTTCCATTGTCTCCAAAGAACCATCACTTGCTAACACTGCTTTCCTCTGCAAAGTTAAAAGTCAGCTGAACTTTTACTTTATTAAGGGGGAGAAATTAGCTGCAAATGGTTCTATTTGCTTTATATTTCATGCAGTTTTCCTGTGAAAAAGATAACTTTTATCTAACTGGTACAGGGGTTTGAGTTTTTCAGATTTATTTCCATGATGTCATGGCAATGAAATTGCCCCATGGAGGAGCTGATGTTCCAGGAGCAATAAGATTTTAGATCATTAAAATTACCCTTGTCACATGCTGAGGGATTTTCTTTCTAGGTATACTCAACAAGCACAAGTTTCAGTCCATCTTTGCCCTCTACAGATTCCCTGGGGGTGCCCAGTGAGTGCCAGGATGCCACATGGTCAGGGATGAGCCCCAACCCTCCAGTGGAGCCCTTCTCCAAGGCTTTCCAAGCAAGGGCTGCTCCAGGAGGCTGCACTCCCACCCCATCTGACAACTGAGGGCAGACACCTTGCCTTGATTAATGATAATTACAGCCTTAGGCAATGGGAGACAAGACACGGAGCTGTCAGAGCTACTGAGGAGGATGAAGAGGACATAGAGGACTCCCAAGGTGAAGCTTTGCCAACCAAAGAGATGAGTAGGAATGGATTCCCCTCCAGCAGACATTCCAGCAGGGCTTGCCACTCACAGATCTGTCCTCCCACCCCTCCCTGGCAGCTGGGCTTTCTCCTTTCTTCTGGTGATCCACAAAGGTCTGACCAGAAACCTCCCACAGAAACAAGAAGAGGGTGCTCCTGGTTTTAGGGGGAGACACAGAAATGTGGATCAAGAAGAGGGTGCTCCTGGTTTGATGGGGAGACTCAGAAATGTGGATCAAGGAGAGGGTGCTCCTGGTTTGATGGGGAGACAGAAATGTGGATCAAGGAGAGGGTGCTCCTGGTTTGATGGGGAGACAGAAATGTGGATCAAGGAGAGGGTGCTCCTGGTTT
>JAJPCS010000204.1:486292-513319 GCA_021164005.1 Willisornis vidua nigrigula
TGATGGGGAGACAGAAATGTGGATCAAGGAGAGGGTGCTCCTGGTTTCAGGGGGAGACAGAAATGTGGATCAAGGAGAGGGTGCTCCTGGTTTGATGGGGAGACAGAAATGTGGATCAAGGAGAGGGTGCTCCTGGTTTTAGGGGGAGACAGAAATGTGAATCACCAGAAAAATGGAGTGATTTCCCCTGATTCAAGGCTGGGTCTGCTCCAGGCAGGGACATTGTCTTGTCACATATAATTAAATGGATACAAATTATAGAGTGCTGATAATATATATCAAATTCCTCACCAGAATTCAGACTCCACCACAGAACAAGGAATAAACAGACAGAAAAACCTTATGTACAACAGGTCTAGGAGCCTTTTTTCTCCCTTTTTGAGTGAATATCTTCAGTGAACAAGGCAAATCTTTCAGATCAGCTCTGCTGTAAGAACAGAAATGACAACTTTACCTTATTCTTGTACATCACAGGTGGTTTTGGAGAGCAGAAAAATAGGGAAGATGTTGCTTTTCTCAATTAAGGATTCAATAAAAAATAAATTGAAAAAAATTCTATGTTTTTCTGTCATCCTACAGATAACTTACTTCAATTGGTGAGAGAAACAAGAGTTGAGCTGATGGCAACCTTGGCTTTGCTGAGGACCAACCATGCCCTGGCATGGGCAGGCCAGCTGCTTTCAGAAATGCTCTGTGTGTTGGAGAGAAGGTTTTTATCTTAGCACCAAAAAGACCCTTGAGTTAAAAACAAACAACATGGTTTGTAGAGTCAGACTGTTCTGAATGACAAATTAGAAATCACCAAACTGTTTTTCTTTCTCAAGCAGCACACAAACAACTAAACTCCCCAATTCCCTGGCCTGCTGGGGAACACACTGTTCAATTTTCTCCTAATTTCTTGCACAGTCACAGGTGGAAATATGTCTCAAAGCAGTAGCCAAACACACTGAGAGTCTGGGACTTCAGTGGGATGAAGGTTTATCTTTCCAGAGTGTCAATACCTTATTAAGATTTCAGCTCCATCACTCCCAGGGTTCAGCTCCCTCTTCCACCCTGTTTTAAGACAGTTCTTTAGTCTTCTATAATTTTTTAACCACATCAGAGCATTTGCCACCTTCCCTAATTAGTCCTCTGGATCCCTGCAGGGTAAGGAAGTATTGCCAGGCCTGTTTTTTCAAATCAAGAAGGAGGTTGCAGAATAAACAGCTTGTCTGACAGAACATGATCAGAGAGCTCCAGACATGCAGAGAGGCAAGAGCACCTCAGGCTGTGAAAGAAACTTCCAGATGTATGTCCAGGGGATGACCCAGATTTAATGACTCACCTTATTGTTTGGTGTTGACTTGCAATTAATATCAACCTCAAGAAAACTGAAGCAAAAATCAATAAGAAAGAGGAACCCTGTCTGCCCAACCTGTCAGACCCAGCTGCAGCTCCCACCCCTGGCACACCATGCCCAGGCTCCAGCAAGAGGGGGGAGGAATTTCTGACACCACTCAGGTGAGTTGTACAAGCAAAAAGCCCTAAATAAAATGGACTCTGATAATAAAAGAACCCTGTGAAGCTCCACAAACAATCCTTGGCTCATCCCAGATACCCAATGCTGGCAAAGTTGAGGTAGGGAGGGGGAGGGCTATGCCACAGGTTTCTACCTGAGAGGTCAACACTTCTTCAAAGGGTGATGGAGACCCCCAAGCCCCTTCTTGGGGATCTGAATGCCATAAAGTGAAGGCAATATTATGGTTAAACAGGAAGTTTTACAGCACACCAGTGGAACAGGAGGGCTACACATACAGGTGGGATGTGTTTTGTGCAGCAGCCTGGAGAAAGACTCACTTTATTCCCTTGGAGAAGAGCCATGAATAGGAAACAGAGGAAAAGCACAGTTTTCCACAGCTGCTTCTGATCCCCAGAGAGTCTGTTCAGGACAGGACAGACATTGCCTTTTATTCATAGTGCAGGTTGGTAAGAGCCTGCGGGCACCAAGAGCAAAATGTATTCAAAACTGAAACCTCCCAGTGAGTTGTAACATTTCATCATTTCTTTTCTTAACTAAAATTCAGCTCTCAGTAATTGGGGTTAAATGCTGGGAACAGAGACACTGGGAAGAGCACACAGCCTTGTTCATGCACATGCCTGTCATTGGACACACCTGCTCTTGGACACACCTCTCTGGGACAGGCTGGGCCACAAACAGCCCCAGGGAGTGTCCTCCTGCTGTAGGAAAGGACTGACAGTCCTGAGCTAACACACCCAGGCAGCCCTCAGAGCACAGAGTGTATCTGCCCCAGGACAGAGCTGACACACCCTCGTGAGTGGGTGAAGCCTTTCTCCTGCCACAGAGCCCAGCACAGCATCTGGGTCCCATTTTGTTTCCAGCACAGCATCTGGGTCCCATTTTGTTCCCAGCTCAGCATCTGGGTCCCCTTTTGTTCCCAGCTCAGCATCTGTGTCCCCTTTTGTTCTCAGCTCAGCTCCCAAACCAGTGCTGTGTGACTACAAACCAGTTTAAGTGTAAAGGAGGTACCAAAGACAACCTTTCTCTACAATTACACCTTTCACTTCCCAAACAGCCTCCTGCTCCTGTTCTCCATGTGTGGCTGTACTGCAGCTGCCTCCTCTGGAGCATCACTGGGTGCCCACCCACACACTCCTGGCTGTTTGAAACTATCAAGTTGTGCTTTGCCTTCTGTACACACCAGGAAAGCTGCTGCAAAGAGAAAAGGAGAGATTTTCTCAGGACACAGAGAGCCCACACACCACCATGCAAGGACACACAACTTCTCCCTAGGGGTGAAGCTCCTCACCCTGTAAACCCTCCCTTGGAAGCTGTGTGGATCTTCCCCCCAGTGTGCTGGGGCAGTGCTGGCAGGGCAGGGGGGCTGGGATGCTCCCACCAACAGCCAGAGACACTTCCCCACATCCACCTGAGCAGTGGCAAAGCTCCCTGGGGTGGCAGGAGGTGTGGGATGCTTCTTCCCCATCCTCCAATGGAACATGGCTTGGTGAAGCACGACACTCCTCACAACCTGGAGAAGAACAAAGGATTTGGACAGAGCACTGAGCAAACTCACACAAGCTCCCTTTTATGGAATCATAGGTTGGTTTGGGTTGGAAAGGTCCTCAAGATCATCTGGTTCCAACCCCACTGCCTCAGACTTCTCTGGAAACCTCCTAAATGCTTCTGCTTCAGCTGGTGCAAACCTGTTCTGAGAATCACAAAATCACAGAATATTCTGAGTTGGGAAGGACCCACCAGGACCATCGAGTCCAACTCTCAAGTCCATGACCCACACAGGGGATTGAACCCATGACCTTGGAGTTATTACAACCAAGTTTTAACCAACTGAGCAACCCAATGACAGGAGGTAGTTTTAAATACCACACACAAGCTCTTCTGAAACAAAACATTTTCAAGATTTCTCTGCACTTGAGCAAATTTTTTCAGGCATCTTGTCCCATATTTAAGTACTAAAGGCAAGATTCCCACATTGAGTGTCTGGTGCTGAGTTTTATGGCCCTGCACTTAAAAATATGGCCCTTAATATCCGAATCTCAGGCACCTGGAAATAAGTATTTTCCTTTGGAGTGATTAAAAAAGGAAATAATCCCCATATATTCTTTTTCATTTTCTTTCCTTTATATGGTTTTAAGCTGCTTTTCTGCGGCACTGGAAAGTTCCAGGCGGTGATTTGTTGCATTCTGGTCTGCTAAGAGAAACATCCCCCTGGCTGCTGCTCGCCCTGCAGAGCAGGAGGATCGTAACACACGTTGTAAATGGTTGCATTACTGAGAGAGAGAATGTTCCTTTGCACTTTCATTTCCCTCTGTTGGTATTTATCGTGGCAGGGGCTGCATAAGCACAGCAGAGAGGGATCATGAATTATTTACCGGGCTGGATGAGCACAGAGCAGCTCCCACTTTGGGTTGGGTTTGGTGGCGGTTTGGCTGGAGGATTGGTGAAGGAAATGTGGTTGTCCTGCCAGCCCAGAGAGAGACAGAGGATGGGGCTGAGGGGCACAGGCTCTGCTCTCCCTTCTCTCAGCTCTGGACAGTTTATGTCGTTATTTATTTCCCACTATGGCAAGGCTAGACCAGAACTGCCACTGAGTCACCACAACCATCCATAAACTCCTTAAGGTCCAACCCATCTGAGACAAAATTGCTCAGTCTTGAATGCGGCTGAGAGCAGAGAGACCCAGAGAGAGGGTGACACAGGAGTGTCATCACATCCCTCTGATGCCACCAGGGCCAGTGAAGCTGATCCAGCTTCCCAACATGCCAGGAAGTTGCAACACTCCAAGGTTTATTATCATTAAACTCCAGCCAGTGTCAGAGGCTCAGTGTTTGTCCTCACAGTGCACAGAAAAACTAACAAAACAAGCCATTAAATGCTGGAAGCCTTGGGAAAGAATTAAAAAAAAAAGAGAGAGAAAGCAAGAAACTACATCAACAAAACTACTAAATAAGAAATAAGTTAATGAGGAAAAATTATAAGCAACTGAAGACTTTAACTGTTCTTCCAAATTAAAGAGAACAAAGGGGAAAGATCAGCTCTTATTTTTGCAATTAAGGTGTTATTTATGGCAATTTAGCTTTTTTTTCTGATTAAGCCTGGATACAGTGCTGCAGAAAACACATCTGATTTACTCCCAGGGCTTCTCCTCAGTTTCTGTACGAGTGCCAGCCAGGCAGCCAAAACCCAGGAGGAGGTCTGTGCACTCTGAGCTCTCTGGCTGCACACAAGGCGCCTGTAAAACACCCTCAGGATTTATCCCCACCTCAGGCATCTGGACTGGGACCATCAGCAACAGTCCCCAGTCCCCAGTGCTGGCTCTGGAGCTGAACTACTGCACCTTTGGGGCAGAAACCTTCCAAGAATGAGAGATAGCAGGAGCAGAAGGGAAAAACTAAAGGTTCTGGTTCTGTGTCTAAGTGCAACCTGCACGTGAAGAGGGATGGGGAGAGGAGGCTCAGAGGAGCATCCTGTGTTTGCAGGCACTGACCTGGCAGAGCAAACAGCCCCTTTGCCCTCTCCCAGCAGCCCCAGGAAACCAGGAAAGCATCCCAGGCACGTGACTGTGCCATCCACCTCCAGGGATATGTCCAACAGCTCAGGGAAACGCTCCCCACAGGCCTGGGGGAAGGAGGGAGGTGGATGTTGCCAAGGAACCCCTTCCTGCTCCACCTCTGCCCAGTTTGACTCCAAGCCACTGAGTGGAGCACCATGGGCTGCCAAAATAAACCAACAACAACAACAAAAAACATTTCTGAGCAGGGAGAAAACACACTAACAACTATGACATTCATGTGCATCTTTTGTGGTATTTTCCCCCTATTAGAGAGTTGGTAACATTTGCAGAGAACCTGCACATGAAACATTAAGATTGTCCACAGTATTTGTAGGATTCAGCCCCAGATGCCTTTTGGGTTTTCCTACAGGCTAATAAAAACAATGAAGAAATCAATAAAAAAGGATGGAAAGTTTGGTTAAACTCAAAAACAGTTCAGGGAGGAGAGAGCTGAAGATGGGACCATGCTGGGAAGACACCCAGCCTTGTCATGCTGCTGTTCACAGACCCTCCTGTTTCAAGGAGACATGAGAGGAGACATTGCAACAGGACAGTTCCAAACTCTATCAGCTTTTTTAGAGCTCTGTTGATTTTTCCAGCCCCCATGGCTGCCTGCCTGGCATCCTGTTCTTTGAACCCACACAGAGTAAATAAGTGTAACTACTGTGGCTCTGCAGGCAGGGGATGTGTCCCCAGGAGGAGCACTCGGTACAGGCAGGAACAGAGAACAGCACGTGGAAGAATCAGAGCATTTGGATGGGGAAAAAAGGGGCAAAAAAGGAGAGAGAGAAACAAAAATCAGGCAAATCTCCCTTAGGGAAGATCTTTGGAATTAAAAGGTCCCCAAGACCAAGAGGTAAACATGCAGGTCATGGCTTTCCTGAGGATGGATGCAGGAGGATGTGACAGGGATGTGAGAGCTTCCAACCTCCCCAGCAGAGCTGCTGGAGGCACAGGGGGTTTAACTGGAGCACCTGGAGCTTGGCAGGGGATGAGGAACACACTGGCCAGGGCCTCAGAGGGCATTGCAGGGATTTGATTTGATTCAAATCTAACTGGCCAGAAGATTTCTCTTCTCCTCATCCCCCCTCTCCCAGCAGAAACACTTATTACGTTAAGTGAAATGTTTAACCACTGGGACTCTTGGCTGCTCATCATAAGCAGCTTTAGTGTTTGCTGGGATCAGCACCCTGGGGCTGGAGATGTTTCACCCTTTCCTCTGCCCAGTTATTCCTCTTTTCCTGGCTCCTCTCACCTCCAGCTCTGTCCCCTGCCCCTTTTTCAAGTTGCAAGGCGGTTAAAATAAAAGTATTAAGGGCGTTTATCTGATGCATGGGAGATTGGGAGACAGAGCTGGCAGGCAGCCAGGTGCTAATAGCACCATAAAGCAATTTGCTGGGAAAAAAAAAAAAGAATTAACATGCTAATTGTCAGGCTGGAGAGGGTGCTGGGGATCATGGTGAAGGGGAAAAAAAGAAAAGAAGAAGACATTGATTACTCTAGATTTTAACAATAAAGGTCTGCGGAAGAAAGAGAGGTTTTAAGGCAATTTTCTTCTTTTTGTCCCACTCTCTGCTACCCTCCCCCAAGCTCAAAAGCTCCAGCCGGAGCCTCAGGCACTCACGGGAATTTCTGCGACGATCTCTTCCTTTTTAGCATCGTGTCAGTGCCAGACGCGCCGCGGGCTGCGGGGCTGGTCGGACCACCGAGCGCTTCTCCCTCCGCACGGAGCGAGCGACACCGCGCTGGGGTTTCTGGAGGTGGGAAAATCATGTTGGACAGAGCCCAGCTGGGCTGAGAGGAGCTTTCCAAAGGACTCACCCTCTCCCATTCCCAGGGAGGCATTTTTAGCGTTTCTTCTTTTTTTTCTTTTTTTTTCTTTTTTTTTTTGGGGGGGAACAAAAGGGCATTACTCAATTTTTATTTTTTTTTAATTAATTTCTCTCAAAGCGATTCGGAAAGCCGAAGCACGAAAGCTCAGCCTTTTAACCCCGACTCGCTCCACAGCGCGCCGCTTTTTGGGGATTGAGAAAGTCAACTGATGCTTCCCAGCGCCAGGATTTGGGCAGCACGGAGCCTCCCGAGGCAGCGAGCGGCGGCGGCACATCCAGAGGGCTCTCCCGGCTGCCTCTCCCCGCAGGTGCCACTGAACCCCGGATTTATGTGCATCCCACTCGTGCAGTTCGGCTGCAAACCCCCCGTGCCTCCCCGGCGCGGGCAGTGAGCGCTGCCAGGACAGCCGGGGTGCCCTGCCCGGCGCCAGCAGCGGCGCTGAACAGGCTGTGCCCAAGCCCATGCAGGGGCAGCAGTGGCACGGGGCTCCCAGCACATCCCAGGGGCTCCCAGCACATCCCAGGGGCTCCCAGCAGATTCCCAGAGCTCCCAGCACGTCCCGGCTGAGCAGCAGATGAGCCAGAGCATCTCCCCAAAGGAGGCGTGCTGGGGGAACCAGGGCCAGGACACACGAGGTACCTCTATCATTTTTGATTAATATTTGTGGATAAATGCTGTAAATATGAGCCAAGAAGATTTCAAAGAAAGTCCCCAAGCCATGCGAGTGAATTAATTAATTTGCTTTCAGACAACATGAGGCTGGTTTGCAGCCTTCTACAAGCAGGAACATTATTGCTTGCCTATGCCAAAGACTGACTGTGTTTGCCCTCCTGTTTTACTTCCACCGTGGAGCAAATCTAAGCAAGAACATGTACAGTGAATTGCTAAATTCCACCAGTGCCACCGAAGCTCATCTGATCATCCAGACCAACACTCCCTACCTGGGCAGCACCCCAAGACCTGTGAGCTCCTCCGCCCTTTACATGTCCACAGCCAGGGTGTTAAAAGAAGGGGAAATAAACAAGCCAGACCTGGTGACTTACATCATTCTGTTTTTCTTTCTGCTCTTGACGGTGACATTCATTGTGCTCTTCATAAACTGCCAGCTGAAAAACTCTTTTTTTGCCACTCTTCCTTACGACAGGTCGCTGAGGGAGGCGAGGAGCCCGTGGAGGACACAGGCTGTCTGACACGTCTCATCCCAGCAGGAGAATCCCTGGGCAAAAAGGAGTTAGTGCCATGTGCCAGGGAATGGATGTGGCCCCCTTGAGAGTAATGGGCAGGAGGAGATTGCTGGGAAAATCTGCTGTATGCAAATCCAAAAGGCTGTGAATAAAAAGCTCTGTTGTGGAGGGGACGCTTTAGCAAATTTATACAGTTTGGTGCGAAAAAACCGCCTCGTGACTCCAGACTAAGCTCTGTATGTATGCAAATGTCATCATCCACCCATTCAGTGTCCATACAGGGGTAATTGCATTAACAACAGTCTCTGATTTGGGCATCTGGTGGAGCTTCCTCCCCATGTTTATGAAACTACAGCATCAGCTGTAGAAGCCTCAGTGTATTTACCCGCCAGCTCCACGCCGAGGAGATGAGATGAGGTTCCTTCCCAGCCCCATTTCTCCCAACTGCTGCTGGAACTGCAGGGGGATGCTGTAGGAGGCCTGCCAGGCAGGGGGAGAAAATGCAAAATGGTTATTTAGACTTCTGATTGTCATTCTGTTAAGGGTGGTTTTGATGTTTGAATGTGCCATCCATCAAGTTTTAAGCTACCAGTGACGTGAAACACTTAATGCCTACAAAGGAAATCATTTGCCACGGCATGAAACCAAAATAATCAGGGATGGGGTGGGGTGGGGAAGGAAAATGAATATCATTAATATCATGTAAACTAATGAAAGGGGAGAGCAGAGTGCTCAGAGTTCAGTGCACAAAGTGGGAAACTTCCGAAAGCCATAAAACAGCTTTATGGGGACATTTGCTTTCTGCACAGTCTCCCCACTCCTTGTTCTCTCTGTAAACCCAGCCCAGTTAGAAGCATGATTTATCAATGTGGCAACAGCTTGGTTCAACAGCAGCATTTTAAATTATTAACTATCTGATTTTCTTCTAAAAGCTTCTGCTTAACCCTGGGAGCTGACATGCTATTTTATATCTTGTAAACTTGCAGCTACAGCACAATTCCAGCCCAAGCTGCACGAGCCCCACAACAGCGTCTGTGATTCCCACAAACAATGGGGGAAAGGCCTTTTTCCTTTTTTGCTTTTTCTGATCCCAAAGGCTCAAGACACAACAAAATTGCAGCTCTCCAGAAACACCAAGTCCTGAACCCGATTGCAGCTCCAGTTTTGGGTATTGGATCATCTGTCAGTGGAATGGGGTTCGAGTGGTGTCAGATGCTGAGCCCTTAAACTCATTCTTACCCTGCAGAGTGCAAGAGGATCTGTGTGTATATATTTATATGTACAGAACTTATTTCACTCAAAAGAGGAGCTTTTACAATGCAATTACACACATACACAGCCTTGCACTCCAGCACACAGACAAAACAGGAGTCTGTTTGCAAGCTTTTTGTTTCCTACACAGTTCCATGTCTTTGTCTTGGTTACCCTGTTTTATTTTGCTCAAGTTAAACAACTATGTAACTGGTTTTAATATTTTATTCCTTGATAGGTGGCCAATATTTCCTCTGAACCAAATTTAACTGGTGTAATTCTGAATATTTAATGTAGAAAGCAAGAATAAATTCGAGTGTGTTTCTCTCAGCCCTTTTTGAATAAATCAAGTTTTATCAAATCAGGCATTTCTTATTTATTTTTAAGCAACGACAGCTTGTTTTCAGCTCTCAGCCATAATGAGTTGGGTCTAAGAATTTCTGCTGGCAAGACCTCAGAACCTGACAGAGCACATGTTGTGTTGCACTCTTCATTTAAATGTTCAAGAATAACTCCAGAATAATCCTATTTTTTTCTGCAGTCTGGTTGGAGTAATACTCCAAAAGAACTTGTCATGGTGAGAGTGTTACTGATTTTCTGGGAAAGCTTTTCTGTGTTGCCATCATCAATATCCAGAATTATTTCTGTTGCAGAAGAAAGGTCTGCTAATGACAATCAGGATGATAAAACCTCAGAATGGTTTGAGCTGGAAGGGTCCTTAAAGCCCATCTTATCCCAACCCCCTGCCATGGGCAGGGACACCTTCCACCATCCCAGGTTGCTCCAATCCTTGTCCAGCCTGGCCTTGGGCACTTCCAGGGATGGGGCAGCCACAATTTTTAACCAATGTATGAAACACACTCTGCCAAATATGGTTTGCCCAGGCTCAAAATTCAAGCTGACCAAAAAATCTGCTTTCCAACCACAAGCACTTGGAGACCAAGAGACATTTCTACCCTTGCTGTGACCGGTTTATTAAGTTCACACCTGCAGGGCCCCACCTGGATTCTCCATCCCTTCCCCTCACCTTCTGCCAGTCACATTCCTGTCCCTGAGACAAACACACCCTTCCCTGGGGGTCTTTCAGCCAATCCCACTCTCTCCAGGCACACTCCCAGCCCTGCAGCCTCCTGGTGGCTTCTCCTCCAGGCACACCAGAGGTCAATAATCCACTGAAACATGAAGGATGAGCAAAGCAGCAGCAATCTGGGACACCAGGCAGGGTGGCCCCAGTCCAGAGAAACTCTCAATGACATGCTTTGCTTTCCAAAGATGAGCAGCTCCAGTAACATTTAAAATACACCTCTGAGTGCTCTGCTGAGTCAGGACCCGCCTGTTAAAATGAGGTTCTAACTCTCCTCCAGGCCAGGGAAACAACCCATGCCTCCCACCTGGAGGCATCTGATGCCACCCTTCCAATGGATTATTAAAATTGTTACAACTCATCTGTTGGCTTTGATCTCTTCCCCAAGGATGGCTCTGAGTCCATGTGCCCAAGCTGTTGGCACAGACAGTGCCCATGGGGAGTTTGCAGCAGCACTGGCACTGCAACCAAGGAGAAGCCACCAGCACAATGCTCCTCTGAGAGAGAATTCCATAACTGGGAGCTCACTCTGCCATGCTCTGCCTGAACACTGGGTTTGTTGACATTTTGGGGATGCAGAGGACCCATCTCCTCATGTTTCCTACTGTAGGTGGGCTGCCCTGTGGGCATTTCTCCTCCTGCACTTCCCTTTCTCCCCAAACAAAATCCAGGAGCTGAAGGTTTCCTACACCCCACACCACACAGCCATCACATGAGGCCTGAAAGGACCCACCTGGAGGACTCACAAATCAGTCAAACTGCACAGCAAGGCAAAAGGTAAAGAATAAATCCTAAAAGCTAAATATTCCATGTCAGCAGCGTGGCCAGAGCTGAGCCCAGTGCTGGGCAAGGGGCTCAGTCCTGCTGTGCCAAAGCACAGTGTCCCCCCTGAACTCTGCCCTGCCCTGGCTCTCCTACAGCTTTTGGGAGCCAGAAACTTCCCCTACCTGATATCTGAAACATTTAAAATGCTGGCAGATGTATCAGACTGAGAAGAGGAAAGGAAGAGAGAGCTGGTTTGTGTTCACAGCACATTTGTCTTTAGGAGGTTATTTCTTCCAGAAACTACAGGTATAAGCAGAGAAGTTTGGTTTAAATCCATTAATCCATACAAAAAGTCTCCCAGGCAGCAAGTTACACAGTCACATCTTTGCAAGCTCTTTTTCCTCCTCTCTGCCTGAGTTGTGCCCTCCTGGGAACATCAAATCCCTCCCTGCAGGGCTGAGCACCTGCCCAGGCAGTGCATGAAGTACCCCTGGAGAATTCCCTTCATGGACACAACCTGTTCTCTCCCAAGCTTTCACTTCTACATTTAATCTCCTGTACTTACCTCTCATTTCTTAGAGGAAACTTAAGGAGAATTCCTCCTATAAAAATCTCTTCATGAGACTGTTCACCAGACCTCTCAAGTCTCAGAAAAACTGGTTTCCATTTGGCTCTTACAGAAAAGAGCCCATTTTGTCTATTTTGAGTCAGAAGTCCAAGCCACCCACGCAGCCCAAAGCTGCCTGGAGAGGCTCTTGGGTTTGCTGACAGCAGTTTCTCTGTCTAGAGCACTTCAGGAAATGAGATTTTGCAGGAGTAACTGAATTACACAGCATTTCTTATTTAGTCCTGAAAACAACTTCTGTTACAGCAAACAGCATGGTTATTTCTCAAGCAGAGAATGGAAAGAAAGGTATTAATAAAGAATAAAAGTGGCCTTAGGACAAAAGAGCTGCCAATTTTAAAAGTTTGGGGTTCTATTCCAATGTCTTCTGGAAAAAAACTGTGGGAATACAGAATGGAGATGACCCAACAGCTTCCACCCCTCAAAGCCCTCACCTCACACCTCTGTGGGAGTGAAGTATTTTTTACAGGGTTTCTCTTTGGAGGGGTGAAAATTCTGAAGACAAATTCGAAGTTTCTTTTCTTTTTGGAGATTTAAGACTGAAGAAACCTGAGATGTCACATTAACCTGCTGCTGTGTGCAAACCCTGCCTGTCAGTTTGCCTACAGGTCAGTATTCTGGATAAAAGAGAATTTAACATGCTGCTTATGTGATCTTTGTATAGATTTGTGTAAATTCTCACATTAAAGTAAATACTTTTAGTGTTTTTAATGGAGATGCCCACCCAGAACTGCTCACAGTGGGATTGGCCAACAGCAAGTGCTTGTTGTGGATCAGGTGTGACCATCAGAGCCAGAAAACAGGATCCCCTTGGGATCTGGCTTCTTGCCATCCTTGGAAAAGCAGATTATTATCACTCCAGCACAAACTTGAGGTAACCCTTGTGAAATAAAAGGGTTAATAAATTAACCCTTGTGAAATAAAAACCATAAAAAACACGTGTCTTGCCTGGCAACACCTCTGCTGGGATAATTTCCTGCCTCCACATTTTTGGAATGAACTTACAGACTGATTTCATTTTTTGCAGCTTGTGTTTGTGTTGTCACTGGCTCCAGTTTGTTTTGAACTGGACTCCCCATGCCCACACCTGCATTTCCCAGCTGATGGAACTGCAGACTTACCTTCAGGATCCCACAACAGGAGGATTAAGAGCATCCCAAGGCAGAGCTTCCCTCGGATTCAGACTCTAGAACTAAAGAATGTTGCTTAGAGAAATACTTGAAGCTGTAAGGCAGGGAACACAATCAGTACATCCAAAAAGAACCTGATGAAACCCCCTGGAAAGTGTAAAGCCCTGAGGCACCTGTCTCACAGGAATTGCATAGGCCTGACTGCCCTTTTTAGGGTGTGCTCCCTCTTTTCATTTGAAGGTACCACTGGAATTCCATCAGCTGGAAGCCTCTTATTCAGTATCCTGTGACCCATCCTTTGACAATGTGGGTGGACTTTGGAGACCTCTCAGGATGTTTTTTAGAACACTGCTAAATACAGAAATATAGGGCAAAGAAAAAGCCAGAGTGCATGTTTCAGTCTAACCATAACAAAGGGCTGGCACAGTCCCATCTGCCTTCTGCTGTTCCCAGAGATTTCAGATTTCAAGGAAAAACAGAGCCAGAACCATCACTGGGGGCAGTCCAATGATTGTTTAATGCTGAAACACAAGCTCTAAATCCTACAGGCCAAAAGGCTGAATTTGGAATATTAAATGGAACCAGGATTTCCATACCAAGTGTGTAGTTTGGGAAAACCATTTGGGAAAAGGCTCATTTAGTGCATTGATTTGACTCTCCAATCACCAGGACCTCTGAAGAGCATCTCTAATAAAAGTTATTTCCCAGGTTTTCCTGATTGTGAAACTGTCATCCCAGATGAGTAGGATTTCTTGGGAAATCAGAGAAGGAAGAACTCCAGGAGAAGAAAGGAAGATGTCTCTTGGCACAGGGTACAGGACACTCAATGTTTAATTATCTTAAATGCCAGAGATTTGTTTTTTAGGTGGCAGTGAACAGAAGTAGCCTCTGACTCATTCAGCAATGTAGGTTGGAGAGGAGGTGGAAGGGGTTGTTTCACCCAAAGCTTTTTTCCTTCTCAAAAAACCCCTCATGAATGAAGAATTTCAGGTTACTTTGGCTACTCAGTCATTACTATATCTCTAAATTCACCACAAAAAACCAGTAAGATTCACCAAAACCTCTTCTATTTCTATAAAACAATGAATTAAAACTTATAATAACCAAGGAATTTTGTTTGCTTGGTTTTACTTATATAGGAAGCTACTGGTAAAAGCCCATGTGAAGCTGCTGGAAAACCCACAAGTCACTGCAACACTTAATCTGAGATCCTGCTCCCAAATGAGTCTGGATGATCCAGGCAATATTGTCCAGTAAATCTTCTGGGGACTTTACCTGGCAATCATCATTCTGGAAGCAAACCCATCAAAAAAGTGTAGGGGATATTGATATAAAGCAGTATCAAGAAAGAAATTAAAAAATTAAATTACTACCTGAGTGATTGGATTCTCGTGTTCAAAGGAAAAATGCTCTTGTTACTGAGAGAATTTCAGAGCATTGTGCAGGTGGCCAAATTAAATCTCAGAGCAGGAACCCCAGACCAGATAAGTTGTAACAACACCTTGATTTCGGTTTTATACTGAGACCATTTGTCATTGTGGTTTTGGCATTCAGTGCTTTTGTACTCACTCTGCAAGAAAAAGATTTAATATGCACACCAATTACTTTTCAACCTCTATTTCTGCACTATTTTGGTAAACAGGGGAAAAGTTTCCTCCCCCTCAGTGTTTCAAAATAAGCTAAACCACAGCTCACTAAACTTCTCCTAGATTTCCATTTTATTGCAGCAGTACTGGAGTTTCAAGAGATGCCTGCACAGCCCTCACCTCAATGAACGGCCACTGCTCAGCAGTTCAAAGCTTGGCACCTTCTGACATGGTGACTGTTGTTCAAAATGTTATGGTTGCCCACAGTGGTAGAAAAAAAAACCCCAACAACCCCCAACACAGACATCAGATTGTTGCTGAAGTCTGACAGATAAACATTATTTTGTACTACCAATCTGAGTGGGTTTATAAATACTAACATTGATACCACTTGGGCTGGCTGCATTCTACATGAAAAGAACTCTTAAATAAGATAATGAAATAATTTAGTTTCTTCTTCCAAGAGTACAGAAGCTTTTCCATCACCAAAAAACTCCAGAAAAAAAGTATTTTTACAATATCACCTTTGTATGAGAAGAAATACGTACGTGGGGAGGCATCAGCAGGAGGAGTTACAGGTGATAAATTAACCCTTGTGAAATTCTGGAGACACACTGAGTTACAGATAAAGGAGATCAGAGAAAGCTGTGGGTTTTTGGTTTTGTTTATTGAAATATGAGCAGCAGTATGCAAAAAATATCTTTAAAAACATAACATAGCAAAACCTAACAATTTCAAATTAACAAAATAAAAAGATGTTTAGAGTTAAATGAAAAAAACAAACCCCTCATTGCTAGAACTGTGTTTCCTACAATGTAAACAAAAGCATAGAGGTTATGCTTGCACCAAACACAGAAGCAGGTTTATGGAGCAGCACAAGAAAGCAACATATTGTTGTAATCTGATGGCTTGGTCTGTTGATTTGAATTCAGAATGGGAAATCTTCCTAAACAGAAACTTCGTGACTACAGAAAAAAGTTAGTTACAAGTTCGTTGTTTGAAGCAAAACATTTAGAAAATGGTTTGGTTTGGTTTTGGTTGCTTGGTTGTTTTTTCTAGAAACCATCACTAGCAAAACTTTGAATAAGTAAAGCAATATCCTGAAAACATTATTATTTCAGACTGGAGAGAAAACCTGATACATTTTCATGTCCTTTAAAGTCATACTGCAAGAATCCAAGTTAACCTTACAACCAAGAACTGACAACTTTCATAGTTTAATACTGTGGGGAAAAATCATTGCTTCAAGCAAAAACTCCAAAGAATTCCAATACTTCAAAAAAATTCTATCCCAAATCACACCACCTGGGCTGTTCCATGATTCTTTTGCCTACTGGGCTATTCTGTTACATTTGTCTCATTGGTCAGTCACACTAGAAAGGTGTATTTTGGTCCTAGAGATACTATAACCTAGTAATTATTATAGATAACCCAAGGTCAGTCCTTCATGTCCAATTACTCCATGCCTAATGCAGCGAAATTAGTGTCAAACACAAGGCACTGACTGACAGACTGCCAGCCAGGCTGAGGTGCCCCAGGAGCAAACTCCAAGCTGTCTTATCTCAGGGAACACAAAAGCAATCCCAGAAGGATTGGTGTCAGCCTGCTCCAGCCTCTCTGGGATTGCCAAAGCTGCCAGTCAGTGCCGTGGCTGGTGCAAAGGAGATGCCCAGAAAGAAGAGAACACACCACAAAAGCCAACTGATTGTTCACTGAAGTGTAACAGTCTAAGCTGGGCTGCACTGCAAAGGCTCTGACTTCCACTACTTACTGGCTGTTTCCATTTCTCCATCCCTCTGTCTGGATGAAGAAGTGATTTACACCCAGGATGCTGCAGCAGGAGCAGCACTCTGTGCTCTCCCTGTATTTGACAACATCATTAGGGTCAAACAGCTCTCCATCCAACCCATCCACGCACTGCTCTCTCATTTTATCAGCAGCACAGATGTACTAAACAGGATTTGGAACACCATGAACCAGCAGCACACAAAGTTTGCTAACTAGAAAGCCCCTAAACAGCCCTGCTTAAAAGGCACAAAGAAGGAGAATGCACACAAATCTTCCTGGACTTGCTCCTGCTCCTGCCCTGCCAAACCAGCAGTCACAAGGGTGTCCCAGTGTCGGGGTGACAGTGTGTGTGGATCTCTTAAGGTCTGAGGTGATTGGTGAATGCATCCTTAAGGACCAGAGGGCCACCTGGAGAGTGTGGATGCCTTGAAACCAGTAGAATCTTTCCATGTATGTCAGGTGAACTATTGACCAATGTTGTATGCAGGAGTGGATAACAGTGAAGCTGTTACTGAAAATAAAGTCCTTTGTCTTCGGTGAGCCTTCTGATCACATCCAGCCTGAGCTGTCTCTGCCTCCTCTGACCGCCACAAATCCACCTGACCCTGACAAAGGGTGAGCCCAACAGCCCAGCACTGCAGGTATCACAGTTCCAGAACATGCACACAAGCAGAAAAATGCCAGAGCACTTTAGTACTTAATGACAGCATCAGAAGTGGGTTAACTGGGTATTATTGCAGAAATTATGGTTCAGTGCATGGGTAGCCAATCTAACCACAACACTGGCACTAAGCACAGCTCTGGCTCACAAACAGCCACTTCAGCACCCATTCTTGAGTCACTCCACTGGCCACACAGAAGCACACGAGTGAAGAGATGAAGCCAGGTGAAAAACATTTTGGATAAAGTAAAGTCTTGTACCTACAATTATAATCTTTCCTTAGTTCAACGTGCCATGTCATATTTATTACAAAAGCTAGTCAAGAAAAATAATATTCTGTAGTGTCAAATATACATATTCAGCTACTTGACAAAAGTCAGGTCCCGAGGAGAAGAAAATAAAAGCTGGATCCTGTGGCCAAGTGACTTGGCATCTTATTCAATCAAAAGAACTGTCTGTGGGTTGCAGCTCCAAAGAATGAAAGAGAAGACCCCAAAGGTAAGTGGCAAATGTTACTCCCCTTCTCCTGAAGATGCACTTGTCTGTTTTCAAACACACTTGAGAAACTGTTTAAAAAAACCCAAAACACAAAAAAGCCAAAACACCAAGTAATACAGAAATTCCTGCCATCCTGAGACACTGATTGCTTAGACAAGTTCTTGTGTCTTCTGCTGAATGGCAGTTTCTGCTCAAATGTGGAAGTCGCGCGGCGTGTGGTACCTGAGTAACAAATGCTCTTAAAGGATTCAAGTTGTTTATAATAAAGTTGTTTACATTAAAATGTTTCTTCTGAAATGCCTTAAAGGAACAAACTGGAACACTTCTGCAGAACCCTAATGTTCTTGTACAGGTCTGTATTAAATCACATGATCTGGAAGTAGAAGCTTCTGCATTCAGTTACTCATTTGCTCAGCCACTCCAATTCTCCAAAGAGACTCAAATTCATACTGAAAGTGAATTGAAATACAGTGTAATCACTAGCACTGAGTAATGGCTACTCAGAGATTATAAAGGCCTACACAGATCAATTCCAGACAGGTAAAATAAACAGCTAGAACATCAAAAAGAAAACAAAACAACTTACTCCTTCCAGCAAGCAGTAAGCACTGCCATGTACAAACAGTAGTGTTTATGTTAAAATAGAGAAGGGTACCTAAAAGGAAAGAGCCTTGGCAACCAAATCCAAATGGCATGAGTGTAAATCAAAGCAAAACAAGAACTACTACTCCAGAGACGTGCAAGATGTTTACCTTGTATCAATTACTATTTTAAATGGTGGTTAAAAGAGATATTTCAAAACCAAAGTGGGCAAGGCTAAGAACTGCTATTCTGCATTAATATACAGTGCATTTATGACAGCGTTTTCCAACAGAAAATGTAAGTGTTTTTACACCACTCCAATATTTGTAGAAAGTGTATTTCTCATGTGTACACTTAAAAAATCACATTGTTCAATCTGAGGCAAATTAGCCATAATAAAGTCTAACTCTGTTTATGACAGATGTCAACCTTAAGATGTTAAACCAAAAAAATACAGCTTGTAAGCTTGAGCTGCACATGCTCAAACAGTTTCATAAACATCAAAAAAAATCCAAACTATGATATGTATTTATTTGCTGAAGTCAGTCTTCATAATTCTTGTCCCTACAGGACAAAAAGGATTTCCAGTTAAGACATATGTCTGTTTAAGTTCTAGGAGAAGGAGGGAAAAAGTGTTCTGAATTTTTCAATAGAGTAATTTTTCCCTTAGGGCTCAACTGTCACTTAAGCATCACAAGAATAATTTGAAATGTAAAACTGATTAGCTATACACAATGGAATTGGTCACAAAGGGACTTAAAAAAAAAGAATTAAACCATAAGATCCATTCTCCATATAGCTCACAGTGTCCACTGGAAGTTTCTCTAGAGTTAGAATAAGTTCGCTGAAAGTGAGGCTGGAGATAAAATGTCAGCACTATGAGACAGATGAGATGGGATTGAGAGGAGAACCCATTTGTGTAAGTACTTTATCCAGCCACTGGAGGGGCCCATGGAGGTGGATTTCAATCCAGCACGGGGTGCTCGTGACATCCTGCCGGTGATATTCAGCTCCCCAGCCCTGCAGGAGTGAACAAAACGTCATCAATCAGCTGGAGGACTTTCCTGTCTTCTCAAGTGACCACTGCCAACAAGCAGGAAGTCATGATCTAAGATACCCATGGAGGGCAATTCACAATCCAGAAACACTTCTTATCTAAAGGGAAAAACCTGAGGCTGGGAAGGAGCAGGAGGGAGGGAAGCTGCACCTGGGAGGCTGCATCAAGTCCTGCCTGGTGCACCCCTGGAGTGACCACACCAGCTCTCCAGGAGAGCTCCTGCCGTGGCCTCATCTCTCTCCTGCTCCAGCCTCCTGCCCCCATATCCTCCACACTCTCAAACTGAGCAGGATTTATCATAATTGACAAAACCAACATGGCATCTTTGGACAAGATGCCAAAAAACCTTGGAAGGCCCCAGTTGAGGTTCCAACCTGAGATGGACAGCACTGTCATTAAACAAGGCTGAGGGAACTCCTGTGAGACAACAACACAGCCTGACTTCAATTCAAAGTCAGTCTCTTTGCCATAATATTTTTTTTTAATAGTATTAATCAATTGGAAGGACTTGAATATTTTCTGCAATCAATTATGCTCCTTTCTACTCACTTTAACAGACTTGTTATTCATTTTATTTCTTCAAATTCAGAGCAGAGGCTCAAATCTCCTTTAACAAAATTACAGCAACTACAGTGATTAAATCCCTGTCCTGAATACTGAACTAATTAAATACATGGCCAACATTCAATACAGCAATCTGTGCTCTTCCTTTCTTGATTTCCCTTTCCCCAAATCAAGAATTTTCAATTTGAAAAGAACCACATCAGGTCAGAACAGCTTTGCTACAGTGCTGATGGAATTACTACTGAATACCCCAACCCACAATAAACTTAAAAAAAGGACTTACCTTTACAAAACTCATCCGAATGGTGCACATTTTGGTGAGCTCATACACTGCTTCAAACCCATGGTTGACAGACTGAGCTAAAAGCTGAGCAAACTCCTGGTTGTTAAAAATTTTCAGGCTGCATCCACTGGGAATCTTGCACACAGTTGCTGGATGAAAGCCATGGTGGTAGTTGCAGTTCCTGCTCTGTACAAATATGCTGCTATCACTTAAACACTCAGCATAGACTTCTCCACCAACGTAGTAGAGATGGACTCCTTGAAAACAAAGATAGAAACATGTCAAATTACTTTGCTGTCTCTGATTTTGAGATTGGTAGAGTAAATCCCAGTAAACTTTCTGCCTGAACTTTTCAGAAAAGCTTTTTTGCTCCCACTGTAACATGCTTTCCCATTTCAAAACACAGCAGGCTCAGCCACTAGATGTCCTTCTCTGATCAGCAACAGAATAGAGCAAAAAAACTACTGCCACATTTCTTTCAACTGGTATTTCAAGCTATTTTTCTAGAAAATCTATGTGGATTTTAAAACTCCAGTTTTATACAACTGGTAGCTTCTGCCTTTGGCAATTCCAACAGAAATAAGGGTGTCCTGGGAGGAGGGTCAGTGATAGACAAGGAGAAAGTATATCCATAGTCTACTCTGATTTTCAGAGCACTTTATCAAGCCAAAGGAGAGACAAGTCCAAATGGTTTCTCATCTTAATTACCATCACTGTTTACAAACCTTAAAACCAACAAAGCCCCGAGATTTATCACATCTCTGGATTCAGCTATGCACAATGAAAACTAAACACCACTATTACTGACTAAACTCAGTATATAAAAGCTGCTGATCCTTTCAGGGTCCAAACACTGACTCTTGATGCTACTTCAGTCGAGATAACTCGCCTTCCTTTCCCCCCCAGCACGGTCAGGTGGTTGGGATACAGTTCAGTCTCTTCCCTGCAATACCCTGGGAATCCACTGGTGACTGTCCCGTGGTTTGCCAGCTGAGGCTGCAGCGAGTCAGCAGATGCAAGTTAATCTTTCAGACAGCAGCAACTGTTGTGAGCATTGCTGGGCCACTTGGGACTAAGGTAGGAGGGAGGTTACACAGAGGAACCATTGGCTTCAACCACTACAAGCAGCTGTCAGAAAATCCAGGGTGGGCAAGAATGCATTTGCACAACACAACCCTGTTTATTTAAAAAGACAGGAACCACCAGTTGGTAACTAGGACAAAAATTCTTAACAAAAAGGACTGGGTGGTTTTAAGGAGGTAAAAACCCAAACTTTTCAAACAAAAGCCATAAATAAGTAGTATTTTATTCCCAAACAACCTTAATTGTTGTCAGGACAATTACCATAAAGCAAAGTCTAGGTTCAATAATTTCTGTTAGAGATGCAGACATTTTAAAGCTCACTGCAACCAAAACTACTCTACAATGTGCTGATGGATCCTGGTTACACTCCTGACCTTGGGCAGATGCACAAGATTTCTCTGCCAACACCACTGAAAGGGGTGAGCCAAAACAAAAGAACCTGACAAACCACCCACGCCCCAGAAATCAGCTGTTCCCCTTTATAACATGATTTTATTTATAAGTTTTCTGGGATAACTGCACTGCAGAGCCAAGTTTCCAACAGATATTAACAGAACCTGCAGTCTCCAAATTATCTGTAGAATTTTGCCATCTTTACAGTAGTTTCTAATTAAAAGACTGATAAGGGACAGGATGAATTTTCATCAAGCAAAACTCAAGACCAATGATCTTAGGTGGTAAAGAGGCCTCTAAATAGAAACAAGGTTCTCTTCCTAGGACTGACTCAGTCACAAAAAAAGAAGATACTCAGAAAAGGAGCACTACAATTTAAGATAATCCAAGCACATTCCTTCAAAGATGAAAACTGCATCTCTATGTGCTATCAGCCAAACAGCACAGGAAAACTAGAAGATCTTGCAAAACCTGCTGTGTCCAGGAATCCCTCCCACACACATACACACCCCATGGATTCACTCAGACAAATGAGCCCTTGCAGTGTTGCATTAGCACTTCAAAGCCCTGCTGCCAACTCACCAAGATATTTGAACACAGACACCAGGCAATACCTTGCAACAACAAAATAAAATAAACTTTGATATACTGTACAGTGGAATGAAGAATCTGATGTAAGGAGGAGATAGAATGTAGAGTATCAGGGGTCCTGCAATGTTTCTTGGCACTGAAACACAGAGCTCTACATCCAGATTATCATTTACCCTGACAAACAAGCCCCTATGACAACCTAATTTGGTAAGGAAGGGGTAATATTTAGTCTTTTAAATTAGTGCCAAAGGAAAATATATGTAATTCCTGACTGATTAGAATCAAACCATGCCTCAGAGAGTTGTCTTCTGATTCTGCACAAGTAGGTAATGTATCAGATCTCAGAATACCTCAAGAATTCTCCTCTCAGAATAATCCCTGCTGCAGTGCACAGAAGCTGAAACAAACCCAAGGACTTGGGGCCTCAATCCTGAGTTCCAAACGAAGCTTTACCTTTCCCGATGTGCCGCCGAGTGTTCTCGATGGTGGAGTTCCGGTTGACGTTGGAGAGCAAACCTAAGCAGAACCTCTTCTTGTTGTTGGAGGGATCTGTAAACCCATCCACTAAGACACTTGTGGAAGATGCATGAAAAGCCTCCCCAACACGGTTATTTAACTCGTAATACACGATGGAACACCAGTGTTTGGGTTCCTCATAGGCCACGGGCTGAACGTCTGAAGAAGCAAAGAGAAGGATCAGTTTATTTACAGAAGTGTGAAATATGAAATCTCAGACTGCAAAGCAGACCTTCCAAAACACCCACACACAAGTGAAAGCTCAGCTGACATTTATGATGGGCGAGGAGTATCTTGATTAAGATCTTAATGATCTTCATGTATTTTAGCTAGTCTGCTGATTTCACAATTATTTTCCAATTTTAAACAACAAACCTCCTCCACACACACAAGAAGACTGTGATAGCAGGTGAAACAAGATTCTCCTGCCCACTTAAAAAAAAATCTGTAATAACTGGTATTTTGAGACTCAATTTTCAGAGCCTTTGTGCATGTAATTCCAGCAGTAGTCAAAGGAAGAAGAGAAATGACAGAGTTCAACTTGCTCTAAGACAGACTATGCCTTAAAAACAAGAGACACAAATAAGCAAGGCAAGTTTTATTTCTCAATTTTCTCTGCCACAGCCCCAGTTTGCCTTGGAGAACTGCTTCCATTATCAGCAAGATTTACTGGCCCATTTGGAGTTATTCACTCAGTCTGGTCACGAACTGCAAGAAGCCAAACTATGTAATTTTACACCAGGCCACACAACTCACCTCTGGTCGACATGTTTGGCATGATCTGAGGGATCATCGTGTTGCTCGTGTCCATAGACTGGGAATTATCCTGCCCCATCTGATCATCAGGGGGCATATAGGCAGGAGGTGGAGTATCAGCTACAGATAGGAAAAAATAAGAATAAACCTCAACGATTTAGAATATTTATTTATTCATTCTACAGCTGTAAATACACAAAAATACTCTTAACAAGAAATATTAAAAAATATTAAAAAGTGATCTGAAAACAACCAGCTGCCTTTACAGTAAACTCCTTCAATAGCTGCAGTTTTACCTGTGGGACTAACAAGAAGATTGAGTACTTTAGAAAAAAATGTGCTTTTTTTCTTTTTGCCTTTTTGTTCCTCAGTTTAATAACTGCAGTCCTGCAGCTGGGGAAGATGACTATGGTTACACTTTTTGCCACACGAGTGTTTCTTGCCTACCCTTTTCTCCATGTTCACAAATAAAGCAGTAGAAGAAATAAACTTTATTTGCTGTAGCACAGCAAAGGCCTATAGCAATTTTTGGGGGGGCTTTTTGCTGCTCCTGCAGGCTGAGGTCATTATAAAGGTGTGGATCTCTGTATTCTTCCACAGCACTCCATACTAACCCTGTTCCCCAACAATGCAACCCTCCCAGTGTTCCCAGTGGCCAAGAGATACCCCCTAACTGGGACAGTCTTTTTGGGGAACTAAACAACCAGAAAGAACAAAGATGAGGCCAATGGGTACTAGAAAAACAAAATCATTAATCTATTAACTTCTTGGCTTTATAAACCACACCAACTGACCAGAGAGAATCAGTAACACTGCTTTGCTTTGCCCCTATGAATTGTTGGTTTTTCTCTATATATTGACTCAAATCAGTTAAACTGAATCAAGGAATCTCAGACTATTCTGAGTTGGGAGGGACCCACAAGGACCATCCAGTCCAACTCTTAAGTCAGTGGCCCACACAGAGGATTGAACCCATGACCTTGGCATGATGACAGCCAAGTTTTAACCAACTGAGCTGATCTCAGAATCAGTTTAATCCAATGTGTTTCCAACAAAAATTTGCTACTTTTATTCAGTTAAACACCATTCTGAGAAAGACCTCAATAAACACCTTGCTCAGCCTCTTACACCTTTCATTTCTTTGCTGGGTATTATGTTAAACTAAGTATCAGTTATTCTACACTGAAGCTGTGCAAAATAACTCACCACTGTTACACCACAACAAAAAACATTTTGAAAAATAAATCTGTAACAATTATCTCTGACCAGTGACAGAACTAGAACGAAAATCCTTTACTGTAAATACCAGGAATTTCTGAGGTAATAAGTAACAACAACATGTAACATTTCAATTATTTTTTATTAAACTGATATTCAGGCTGGACTTACCAGGTAGCTGAAAAGGACTGGATGGCCCCGAGCTGGCTGGGGAGCTGGGGTAAGTGCTGCTGGCTGGGGAGGGGGGATAGGGGCTGGTTGGGGAAATGGAGAAGGGAGTGCTGTTGGGCTGCTGGAAGGAGTCGGGGAACGTGGCGTTGTGGGGCATGTGGGGCTCGTTGTGGCTGAGGTTCCTGAACTGGACTAGGAGGCTGTGCTGGGGGTTGAATTCACTATGTCTAGGCACTAACACTGGAGGTAGAACTGAAAGAAAGCCAAAGAAAAATCAGGTCAGTTTAGATTAAAAACTGAGATAGAAGGAAAGAGATACAAATAATGGTGATAATTTCAACACTATCTGGGGTGGAAAGAGGAGCAGGGGATTAATCTGACATGCCTTTACCCTATCCCCTCTCCTTTATTCCATTATGCTTCATGAAAGACAAACTTTACTCTTCCAAAAATCACACAAACACACACGTATTTCATGCAACTGGTAGATGACTTTTTTTTTTAAATCAAGAAAGCAACAAAGTAAAGCAATCTACATGTGGCACATACTGAAGAACTGATGTGGAAGTGCAAAACTCACTGTGTATGTCAGCAAATCCCTGACAATGGAAACAGAGCCTGTATTTCTACAGTCAAAATATGGTTACATATGGCTAAACATTGTCTTCTTTTACTGAAGGCAAACAAAATCTATACTGCAATACAGAAGCATTGCTAAGATGGAGTTTTAAACCCAGGACTGCTGGAGAATGGAATTCCAGCCCTGCAGGAGCAGCACTACAGTTGTTTGCAGCAGTTACAACCACTTTGTGGAACAACAGAAACAACTTCTCACTCTGCTGTCCGGAGCACCATCATCCTTCATCTCTCCCACTGGAACCCCAGCCCTCCTCACCCTCTCCCAGGGCATCACACCTGAACAGCAGGCCTGTCACCTGACAGAGATCTGGTACAAACCCTGCTCTGATATCACCCTTGGTTCTGTCCATCTCTGCTCTCTGCTAACTGGAATTCAAGTGGGGAACTCTGCCATCCTAGAATTTTATTTATTTTTTAATCTCCTCAATTCATGTCACTACTTTAATAGTAAGCCCCTGACATAAAATCACCAACCTCCTTGTGAGGACTGAGATTGCTAAACAAGTTTCTCACAGAAACTGAAGTCTTTTCATCACTGCTTTCTGTTTTATTACCAATGAGGGCTTTGCTTCTAACATTAACGGTAGCAGGTTGAAAAGATCTGGGGGGAAAATATACAATAATAATATAAAATACATAATCACAAAGAAAACAGCTGGTACAGAATGGCCAACACACCTCCCCAAAGCCCCAGCACTAATGTACACTTTGAACTTCCTCTCCCAAACTGCCTCACACACCATTTCAATCAGTTATACAGGACTGGAGGAGGGAGTGAACAGTGAGTGGTTACTGAAGATTTCGTGCAGTTTTTAAGACAGTAATTTTCAAACATACCTGGGCTCTCCACCCTCTTATAGTGGTATGGATTAATGCAGACCTCCTTCTGTTTAGATCCAAAAGGAAATTCACAAATATCCAAAGGCTTCAGCTCGTGGTGGCTCTGGAGGTCAGGCCAGCGCCACACACGGCAGTAAATGACGTGGGGAAGGCCCTTCCTGTGGGACACCTGGAGCCGCCCGTCCAGGGAGCGGGGGATTGTCACACACTTGCTGGGCTGTCCTGGGCTGCTCAAGGCTTTCTCCAGTTCTTCCATAGCACCCTTCTTCTTTTTCAGCTTTTTCACCAAAGCATCAACAGCTTTTTCGGCCCATTTTTCCTCCTCATCTCCTTGTTTCCAGCCCAACAGACGCTTTACAGCTGGGCTAGTAAAGGAGAACAAACTGGCCATTGACGTCATTTGACACCAAGTCTCAAAAGGTTGGTTGGGTTTTGGTTGATTTGCCTTTTCCAAATAAAGGTCAGTTATTGCCACTGATGAGCTGTGCTGTTCCTTGGAGGCTGAGAAATGAGCATAGAGATGTCACTGATGAAATCTTCACATCAGTGATGATCGAGGCCTCCAATTTAGTTCTGTTAAAAAGAGAAGTTAACAAGGAATTAGCAAACAAGTAAAGGCTGTGGTAAAACAAAAGGGCAAACAGTAAAAGACTCCCTGTTTCAACCTGAGCATTGGACCTTTTTCTGTTTCAAACCCAGAATTACTGGGAGCTCACCTCAAAAAAGAGACCACAGTCCCCAGTTCTTGCATTCCTGATTAGTGGGAAAAGGGGCCATCAAGGGATGACAGGGACAGAAAATGGATTGGGATGGAAAAGACCTCCAGGATCATCAAGTCCAACCCTTGGTCCAACTCC
>JAJPCS010000204.1:514785-542339 GCA_021164005.1 Willisornis vidua nigrigula
CCCCAGGCCCGCCCGGTCCCTCCGGCCCGCTCGGAACGCGCCCCGCGCCCCCCACACGGCCCATCCTGACCCACCGGGCGCGGAGCGGCGGCCTCCGCGGGCAGCGTGTCGGTGAGAGCGGCCGGGCCGCCGCTGCTGCGGCCGCTGCTCCTGCTGAGGCCGAGCTTCTCCGCGGGGAGGCGGCGGGACGGGAGCGGGATCGGGATCGGGATCGGGGAGAGGAGCGGGACGGGAACGGGAGCGGGGACAGGAGCGGGAGCGGCGGCGGGACCCGGATGTGCGCGAGGGGCGGGGCCGCGCGCGCGCCGCGGGAGGAGGAAGCGGGAAAAGGAATAGGGATGGTGTGGGGAGAGCGGAGCTGTGGGGAGAGCTGGGCCCTGAGGGGAAGTGGGCACTGTGGGGAGAGCTGGGCCCTGAGGGGAAATGGGCACTGTGGGGAGAGCTGGGCCCTGAGGGGAAATGGGTTCTGTGGGGAGAGCTGGGCCCTGAGGGGAAGTGGGCTCTGTGGGGAGAGCTGGGCCCTGAGGGGAAATGGGCACTGTGGGGAGAGCTGGGCCCTGAGGGGAAACAGGCTCTGTGGGGAGAGCGGGGCCCTGAGGGGAAATGGGCTCTCTGGGGAGAGCGGGCCTGTGGGGAGAGCAGCCCTGAAGGCAGCGGGGATGTGTGGGGAGAGCGAAGCTGTGGGGAGAGCTGGGCCCCGAGGGGAAATGGGCTGTGTGGGGAGAGCAGATCTCTGGGGAGAGCTGGGCCCTGAGGGGAGCGGGGCCCTGTGGAGAGAACAAATCTGCATGGGGAGCGGATCTGTGGGGAGAGCCGGGCCCTGTGGGGAGAGTGGCCCTGTGGGGAGAGCGGGGTGAACAAATGTAAATGCACAGCCGTGCAGGGTCGGTGTCTCCAGAGAGGCCTCGAGCCGGCCCGGTTCGCTGTGCTGGATCAGCGGCTCACACCCACCCGGCCCCATGCATGGGGTTGTGTTCATGGAACCAGTTAGGTTGGAAAAGACCTCTGGGATCGCCGAGTCCAGCCTAGGATCGAACACCACCGTGTCAGCCAGGCCATGGCACTGTGTGCCACGTCCAGCCTGTCCTTAAACACCTTCAGGGATGGGGACTCCACCACCTCCCTGGGCAGCCCCTGCCAATGTCTGATCACCCTTTCTGTGAAGGAATGCCTCCTGATGTCCAACCTAAACCCGCCCTAGTGCAGCTTAAGATGATATCCTATTGTCCTGTTTCTTTTTACCCTGAGCAGAGCCCAACCCCTGCCTGGCTACACCCTCCTCTCAGAGAGTTTGGAGACTTGATAAGGTGCCCCCTGAGCCTCCTCTTCTCTTTTGTGGGACTGGATGTTACCCACAGCACACTGGTGCATCTCAGACTAAGTTAATAAAACCACACTTTAAGAAAATGTGTCAGCATCATTAGGAACAGCTCTGGAAAGGAGCACCTGGATGGGGATTTTCACACTGTGTGTAATGCCAAGGATGGGACAGACTCATTGTGTGAAAGGGAAATGAGTGCTGGTTCCTCAAAGCTGTTTCTGAACAGCACAGAAGAAAGTTCCAGAGAAATAGCAGGCCAAAGACACCTCCCGTGTGCCACAGCAGTGCCTGACCTTGGTTACCCATGCTGTGGGCACGAGTGGTTCTTGTCATTTTTAACCAAATTGATTGATAGGACAGTATATCAAAGAAGAGTTGGGTTCCACACCACGACTTGATGTCAGAACACTTTCATATTTTAAATTGCCCTCAATAAACAACTGACTTTTGGAACTCTAGACACCTAAATTTCCACTAAGTGCATACTGTGCTCACTTCCATTGAAATCAATAATAAAATCAGTTGTCCATGGAAAGGCCCTTCAGGTGGGGAAGTTCTGGCCAAGTCTTGTTTGCCTTCAGCTCATGACCAGGTGGAATTGCTCACCCCAAGGGATTGGTGAGGCCTGAGCTCTGCTGGCTTGGGGAAGTTTAGCTTTATATGGACAACAGGAACATCCACAATTAGAGGAAAGTATTTCACACTTCAGCCCACAAAGTGATTTTAAGAGGAAACTTGTCCTACAGGAAGATTATTCATGACCCAAAGGCTGCCTTTCTCAGGGGAGGCAGATTGGAGCTGATCTCAGACACAACTGAACTGAGCTGAGTCCTAGTTTGATCCACTACAGAAACTCCTACAAAAGAGTTTCTTCCTCTGGAAAAAAAAAAACCAAAAAAAAAATTGTGTAGGAACAGATATAAGGGGCAAAATCATCATTTCTATGTAAATTTGTGTCTCTTGTAGAACATGTTACCACACCATCTTGTAGCAGTTAGAAATCTGGTGCACTGATTGCATCTGGAATGGCAACTGAGTCTTGGTATCAGATTCCTTTTGGAAAAAAACACTGAAACAAGCAAATGCAATGAAAACTAACTTTTTATATATATATAAGTATGTATGTATATATACAAATTCATATATAATTAACCTAAAAAGAAACCACATGAACCCCCATGTCTTATTTGTGTAAATTAAGGGTAAAGCTTTTATCAAAAAAGAAAAAAAATGAAGAAAAAGCAATATGGAGTTGAGAGAAGCAGGGAAAAATATACAGTGAGCCAAGCTGAAATTTCAATTTCAACTATATTTGAGCTTTAAAGAAATTTTCTTTTGGTTCAAAACCACTTGGCTCTTTATTATTTTTTATGTAAACAGAAGTTCTTAAGAAGTCAATTAATAGCCCAGCAGGATATCTCTACTAAAGTTCATGGCAGCAGTGAAGGGGCAAGGCTTTTAATTTAGTCCCAGAACAGAGATAACCTTTGGGGACTCCTCTGTATCTCTGCACCAGCAATTGTTCTGCTTTGGCCAGGCAGTCCAAAATATGGGAAAAAAAAAAGAAAAAAAGAAACAACTGTTGGCCTTTTCCCAAATCTTTTGTGTAACTTAATTAATAAACCAAGTAACAAACAACAAATTGGCAGCAGGCATTTGAGGTGTTGTTCATGTGCCAGCCATCATGTCTCTGCAAAACAAAATGTTCTCTTGTTGAGGAGTTGCAAAACAGTTGGATACTGTGGGGGGAATCCACAGCTCTGAGGTGCTTCCTGCTGCACAGGGCCTGGAGTTCCAGAGGTGGGGAAAGCTCAAGGTGTGCAGGGAAGAGTATGGGAGAGGACAAGGAAAACTCCCAAGTTTTCCAAAATATTCTCATTTTAAAACTACAGGTGATTTCGACATGTCTGCTTTCACCTCCTCAGAGATCACTGACTCTTAAGCACAACACACAGACCATTTTGGAGTGTGGTAACAAGGACTGTGATACACCAGCCAAAAAATAGGTTTCCTTTTTTCCCAAGCCTTTTTGTCCCAAACTAATGTTGAATGGGCAAACCCCAGGTGTCTGAATTCCAGTTATCTCCTCACAGCCGATGAGACAGATAAAGGACAAAGGAAGTGACATGGGCTGTGTGATGATTCAGGTCTGTTTATCCTTAAGGTCACAGGAACATTAACACCACTTTCACCACTGCCTGTCCATGGTTTCCATCCCTTGGATCTCCAGTGCCACACTCCAGAGGGTCCACTCGAAAAATATATCAGGTTCAAGAAAAGGTTCACAACAGGGAGACTCAAAGCATCCTGAACACCCTTTCCAGAAATCATGTGATTTCACCAAGTCATGAATTTCACCATCAATCCTGTTTTAGCATCAAGCCCAGATTTTCCAACACACAGGATGCAGCTGTGACAATCCAAGGAGAAATGACTCGCTACCCTCCCCCTTACCTGAATGTTTTAATTATTAAATTGTGTTTGGATTCTGCAGAGGCAACTGCACATGTTTATGCTTTGGGTCCTGCCTTGTAACGTCAACTGCAGTACAAGAACCTGTCTGACATTGCTGAGTGCTCAGGTAATGGCAGTGAGGACAGAAATCTGCCTTCTCCCAGAGCTGGGTTACTGCAGGTGTTCGTGCTGAAGTGAGTGACAACCTTCCAGCCTGATCAAAGTGCAAAACAACCAGCTGAAGAACCACCTAAAGGCATCAGGCCTTGCTGATTTAAATATCTTAAATTCCATTATTTTCATTTTACTCTCCAGATTTTGAATAGGATCCCTATGTCTCTTACTGGGATTTTTTGGTTGCTTAGAAGTGAATAGTTGGAAAGTCAAATATATAGTTTGAATTATAAGGAAACAGTTTTGGAAAAAGTTGCTTTATTATGAAACTTTGGGCTTTCCATGACTTCTAAAATGACTGTAGTGTTCAACTTAATTCCCTATCAACTTTCTAAATTGCTGGAGGAAGAGGGGGGAGTATTGTTAAAAAAATAAAATATATATATATAAACAGTTGTCGTGTCTACCCACATAAAGCATTTGCAAAGCCACTTTGTAACTATGTTAAAATACCCTGTAGTGTGAAAGATGGTTTGGGTATTTAAACCAAGTCATGCTTAAAAACAGAATTGGGGGAAATGGATGGGATAGCCCAGGAAAGTTGCACTCTCACAGCTGTCAGCTGGGGAGAAATGGGGGAAGGGGGAAATGCTGCAAAAGGAATTTATTTTTTTTTTTGGCAGTGAAGAGGGGAACATGCCATCCCTGTTTGAAAAGTTTCAGGGTGGGAAAGGCTAAGGAGGGGCTAACATACTATACATACCTTTATGTATATTTTTGAGGCAGAAAAACAGCTTTGTGTTTGAGCAGAGTTCAAGTGGAGAGGGAGGGAGGTGGCACTGGCCCTGGCCATTTGGTGCTCCTAAATAAGCCCACAGTTTACAGCAGGCTGAGAACAGCAGTAGGTGGTGAGTGGCTGCCTCACAACAAGAAGGGAAGACAAACATTGTGTACTTTTGTGTAAGAAAATGGAAATAGAGTTTGGTGTCTGGGGGAAAGATATTCAGAGCGTTTCTTGACAGGAGCCTGGGAGGTGTGGGCTCCTCTGAAGTTACACTTGCTGGTCACAGGCTTTGAATGTGCAGAGAATTAATTAATTACCCTGTTACTGCTCCAGCCACACTTCTGGGCACCTTGTGGGACACCTCACACAGAGGCACAGAGAAAGGGAGAGAAGAATTAGTCTTGTTCCTGAAGCTACAGATAGAAGATGTTAAAATGAAATTGTAGACCAGGGGAGGGAGGGAAGGGAAGCCAAAGGAATAATGCCCAGCAAGGTTAAAGCTGCCAGCCTTTCTGCAGAGTAACTGGGATATGTGACTGAATAATGGTACATCTGTGGGGATGTCGGAAACAACCCCATTATCATGTTAAGGTTTAATTAGAAACAAAGACATGATTATGTAAAGGTTTTGTAAGTTCAGCTCCACTACCTCTTTTCACACCACAGAATAAAATTGTCAGTATAGTGCAGATGGTTGGACAGATCTGAGAGTCAGCTAACGATGCAAAACTGAACACACAGCTCAAGAACAAGTGTCTGAAAAACATATGGAAAAGGCAATATCTTAAGAAAGAAAAAGGGGCACTGCAGGACAAGTAAGATGTGTATGAAGTAATCAATAAGAGAAGCCTTTGCCTGAGAACTGCTGTAAAATCCACATCACACTGGGAACCATCATCCACTGACACCTGTGGACAGAGTCCAGTCAGGGCACAGCACTGGGAAATGGGATCTTCTTGCAACAGGGGGTGGAAAACCTCCCCAGAGGAATGGAAAAAATGTCCCAGCTGATTAACACAAAATACTCAAAATACTCCACTGCTCTCAGAGAGGAAATGATAAAGAAAATAATTTTAAATGGCACGATGCCTCTGAGTATTAGTCCAGCATTGCTATTTGTCTGGCCCACCCCCAGCTTGCCCTCACCGTTGCATCAGCAGTACAGAAACATGGAATGCTCTCACTCCTCTGAATCAGTGGGTTTCAACTATTTCCAGAACATGACCTCGCAGTATGAGAACACCTTCTGGAGCCTGACACCCACTACTAAGCTCAGAAAAAAGTTAGTCCTTGCCTCCTAAAAGCTGTCTGCAACAACCAGACCAATTTCCTGTGGACAACAGAGAAGCTGGACCATGGAAGTGGGATAACAAATGTAGTGCAGAAAGAGGGTGAATCTACATCACAGTGAACTCCTTGCACATGCTGTGATCATGTGATCACTATGAGCTTTTTTTCTTTGATGAAAACTCTCCTTCAGATTAGCCATGAACAAAATTGTATCTTTATTTTCCCAAAGATTTACTCCCTCCCTTCCATTTGTTTTACATCCCACACTGTTAGGCAAATACGGGGATGTCTGGGTGTGTTCCTCAATGTTCTCTCCTGCACAGTCCCAGTTTCCCCTTCGGTTCTTCCCTCCCCAGTACAGGCACTGCCTTCTGAGCATGGCCCCTTTTGGAGGTGTCTGGCTTTTGGGGGGGACACATTCTCCCTTTGGGTCACTGAGGAGATCTAAATGCAGCCTCCCACTCAGCATGATCATCTGACACAGTCATGAGCTGGAGTTCCACTCCCTGCAGCAACAGCAGGGACCAACATCCACAATAACTGTGCACTGAAAACTTGCATTTGTGGCTCCATGGCCAAAACCACAGCAAAGCTATTTTTAGCACAACAGAGCTCTAAATAGTGGAAGCACTGAAAATTTAGCTCACATCATGGGCCAAATTCTTCCCCTGGTTACACCCACTCTATGGAGAAGCTTGAGTGTCATAAACAGACACTGAGAAAGAGGAATTAAATTTTTTTGAGAAAGAGAAGCTTTTGCTTAAGGGTAAAATCAGTATTTTAAATGTTAAATGAAGAAAGATACACATCCTCCAGCATGTCCTATGGAAATAAATAAAAGGAAAGGCCAAAGGAATGGTTTGAAATAGAAGTGCTCTGTGACAATAATTGTACCTGTCACAATAAAGGTGATTCTTCCCACAGTTTATGTCTGAACATCACCCAGAGCTGACATCTCTCCATTCACTATGCAGATACTTTGGGCTTAGACCAGTGAAAAGAACACCGAGTTTATCTGTATCTTGAGAGAAGGCACAGCCGATGAGTGTAACCTCTGAGTAACAAACCAGGCTTTAATAGCTAGACCTACACTTAATTACTCACAAGCCAACTTTCTAACAGCCCTTTTATCACCCCGGGATTTCCCAACACAAACCAATTAGAGAGGGCAGTGCAGAGCACTCCGGGAGGAACTGACAGGACCTGACTTTCTCCTTCTGGGTGTATTTCTGGCGGAGTCACCAAGGTACAGGACGCTGGGCCTCTAAAACTTGTATTTAAATTTTGTGGCACACTTAGGGACACAAGTTGTTTTTTTTTTTCCACCCTCATGACCAAATAGTTGGGTTTAATAATTTCCTCTCTCATATCGAGATCTGTATACACAAACATAATAATGTCTATTGTTCAATTAAAGTGCTTTTGGGCATGGTGTCTTGCAAGCTCTTTGCTTTCTCTTCCCAAAATTTCCACACAAGTTGTTTTTTTTTTTTTCCTTTATTTCCTCTTTGTTAGGAGAAAAGGGAACTGGGTCATCTTCTATAACAAAAAGTTTTTGGAAAAGCCAGTAAGATGAGAAAATCACACAACAGTAATAATAACATTATTTCTCATTATTCTATTGTTGATGAGTTTTCTTGCCCTGTTGAAACACTGCCCTATGACACATGTTTTAAAAGGAAGTACAGGAAGGAAATTCAAAAGGCAAACAACACATTTTCATATTTGTTTCCATTTTTTTCAAACCTGCTGCTGAAACAAATTAGGATTATTGTTACTGTCTAAGCACCTTCATATGTCCCACAATAAAGGGCAAAAACTAAGTTCCTGAATGCTCCAGCTGCTTAGCTGGGCCCCATGTCAGACACTGCCACTAAAATAGTTCACAACCCGAATTACAATTCACCACATCTTGGGAATGACATTTAGGATTCTTGAGGTGCTTTCAGACAGTTTTTAGACTCGGTGCAGCAGCTCAGCTGTCACAAAGTCAGTTTTATTTTGTAACAGATTTTATCCTTTGGAATGTTATGTTTGGAGTGAGCTGAAGATATGGAAAAACACATGCAATACAGTTTGCTTACCCGACTGAAATATAACTCCTAAAACAAAGCTGAACCTTTTTTTCCCCTTTAATGTTCATATTCTAGTCTGTGCTTGTCTACAGCTACTTAGATTTGGAAAGGGGGGCGAGGGGGAATAGGAGAAAAAACTCTCAAAACTCTCCCTTCCTGCACTATTCCGACTCCATTAGTGCAGTCAGAGAGAATTCCTGCTCTCTCTGCAGTAATTAGATAAATATTTAACATTGCAGGATTTAATTGGCATCCCAAAAGTTCACAATAGCCCCGGCTCTCGGTGCCGCTATCTCAGGGGGTATATTTAGCCACCAGCCACATCGCCCACTTGCATTACAAATAGCACAACCCCCCCTCTTTAAAAAGACTTTCAAAGAAAGAAAACAAACAAGAAGCTCAGTAAAATCTGAAAACTTTCCTAAGTGACTCCATCCCTGCGATGCCACCAAGCGGGACAGACCCCCGAAGGCAGCGAGGAGCGGAGGGGCTTTACCTTCCCACAATCGCTGCAGCTCCGTGTTCTCCGCTGCATCCTCTCCCCACTCCCTTCCAAGGCATTCCCGGCTCTCCCTGCCATGCTGGAGCTGCCGGGGAGGAGCCGAGCGGGGGCTCCGGGCAGCGCAGAATTCCCCTTCCCGCTCCGCAAACTTCCCGCACAACTCGCGGGGCGAGTCTATTTTTGCTCCCTCCTTCCAGGCTGGCACAACGCCCTTGGCTCCCTCGCCACGCAGCCATGTTCTGTGCCCTGCCTTTCCTACAATCCCAAGGTTTTCCCGGTGTAAATCCCGGCTTTCCAGGGCAGGCTGAGCCCTCTCGGTGGTGAAGTATCTGATGTGAAAAATGGGAACAGCTGCGGTCACTCTGCATTGGCACAACACTCGCGATCCGAATGCATTTAGTGGATATAAATGTATATATGCATCTATAATACATATATATACACACAAATATATATACTCACATATTTAAGGTATTCACGTGGTATATCTGTGCTCACAGGCTCACCTTCCCCCCAAAAAATGGGGCAGTTTAATTAGGATAATGGTGCTTTTCATGTAAAAATTACAAAGTATGAACACGCTTCACACCAGGCCTTCTGCGTTTGCATTTCACTGCTCTGTGTGTGCATACAGAGATGGCACAAATGGGGTAACTTTTGTAAATGGGAACACGAGTCTGCAAAAGGCAGATCATTCCCTGGGTATCTGCTGAGCTAAACACAATAAAAGCTGATTAGTCTTGTTGACAACAGAGCTCACAGAGGTTTCAAAGTCCAGTTAGTAGGGACAGTCTGACAGCTGCACCCTCTAGAACCACTTAAAATAGAAAATAAAATGTATGTGATTAGATGCTTGCAGGACAAAGCATTTCTTACTAAAATAATGAGATTATTATGATTATGTCTAATCATTAGCCCTTTTTTCTTCATGAAGGTGATTGGAGCTGTGTCCAAATGGCCACTCAGCCCTCTCACCCCTCAGTTTGTGTGTCCCTCTCATTGCAAGCTCGAGTTACCTGGCCAGAATTCCAATGTTTTGGCAAGATTGGAGCAAAGAGTAAAAAGGAAGGTTAAAACCCTCCCTGTAAGATCTTGCCTTGTCAAAGGAAAGTCAAACTTTGCTGTTTCTCTTTGAAGGATTCAGCCAGAACATGAAGACAATATTCTTCTTGATGTATTCTACCTGGATTTCTGAAAGACTCTTGGCAGTGTCTCCCACTTTTCTCAGGGAAGATCATCTGCCAGGGGAAGGGAGGAAATAGTCTCCTAAAAGGTGTAACTGCTCAAAAGAGAGGCAGCAAAGAGAGGCAATTTCTGGTTACTTTTCACAGCAGAGGGAAGTGGAATTCCACAGACAAGAGTGTGCACTTTGGTGCTGCTCAGGGCAGCACTGGGTGAGCTGGGAAAGGCAGTACCATGATCTGTGGGTAACGAGGTCCTCTGGGAGAGTGAAGATGAGAACTTGGTGTGAAGAACTGAAGGAGAAGTTCCCCATACTGAGCGTGAAACAAAAATTTGGTAGCACACATGGGAGTAAATTTACATCCAAGAGGACATTCTCTTACATATTGTTACCCAGAGACTACATTTTGTAATAGTTCAGTGGAGGAATGGTGGGAATTCCTGATCACTGAATATCAGGAATTGCTACAGAAGGAAAGGCAAAGCAAAGATGCTGGGAATTCCTGGTGCACCTGCATCTCAGGTGCCATGCAGAGGGCTGGTTCTCCATCTCAAAAAAGAATTGCTACGTCGAGCAGAGGTACAGACAAGGCCAAGAAGAGGGATCTGCAGCATCAGATGGGTCTCATGCAGAGCGTGTCTAAATAGGCTCTTCCATCTGGAAAAGAAACAGCTGAGGAGGGACATTACAGATATCTGCAAAAACATCAACTGAAAAGGGAAGGTGAGAGAAGATCTTGTCTTCCAGTTCTGGAGGAGGTAAAAGAAAACTTACCTGCAGGCTTTTGAGAAGAAAAAGGGAGTTCTTCACCTGAGTGTGATAAGGGGGTCACATTTCTGCCACCGAACACTGGGAGTGCTGAATGTTACATGGATTCAAAACCAGAACTGGTGAGGGAGCACATTCACCAAAGGAAAAACCATTAAAGGTCATTAAATGCAGACTGTAAAGGCACAGAGCAGTTGTGATTGCTCTGCAGTTCCTACTACCCCCTAAATATTTGCCATTTTGGGTCTGTAGAGCAAGGAGGTGTTTCCATTCTCCATTGCCAAGAAGGTGTTTCTGAGAAAGCCACACAATTCAACTTGAAACAGGCTCTTTCCTGCCTTTCTTCTACATAACTCATCACACCCAGACTTTAATATTTGTGTTCTTGTTTCAAACTACTTTTCTAATTTATTATATAAGCAGCACCTTGATTTTCCTTCTGTGGAACAAATTTCTCAGAGAAATTCTGATTTTGGTGCCAGGTTTTATTTTAGTGGGATAGTTGGAACTGCTGATAGAAGGCCATAAACTACAGTTTGAGGGAAATACTGATTATTGCTCACATTTAAGCATGAGAATAATCTCCCATTTATTCAGTGCAGTATTTATGGCTGTGCTTTACTTTAAGCACACGCTTAAATTCAATTAACTTCATTTTAATCCTGGGCTTAAGTGGTTTGCTCTCCCAGGATAATAAGACCACTGGCATTTCATTTAGCTGGCTGAGCTGGTTTTTAAGTAAATCCTGGACTCTCAAGGACAAACTGACAAACATGCAAATATGAGTTTGCTTTTTGCCTAAAGACAGAAAATGATAAACTGAGTCTTTTCCAGGCCACGAGGGGAAACACCCAGAACGGAACAGATTTCCACTTCCCTGATAGTATCATATTAATTGTCTGGAAGTGAAACGCTGCCTTGCAAGAGGAGTTTGTGCCATCTTTGATCTCCTTCTAGACTGGAGCAAGGACAGACACAAGTGTTGTTTTCCATTGAAATGAAGAAGGTTTGTTTGCTTATTTTCTAGACCAAAGGTCTTTGAGACACCGTGGGCCGAAGCTCCTCTCGATATAAACTGGCACCTCTCTCTCATTCCAGGGGGATTACACCAATTTTACACCTCAGAGTACATCCCACAGCCTTTCCACGTCATGTAGAAACTTGAATAGAGAGATTCTGTATCGGGAGGTGAGATCATAACATGCAAGTGTTTCACAGACATAAAACTACAAGGTCTGGGAATGCTTTTTAGCCAGTAAATATGGCATGGCCTAGTCATTAACTGGGACCCATTGTTTACAAGCAGAATAAACCAGTTGGTAGGCAGAGCCAAAAAGCAGTTTTCTTTACCATGGAATCCCTAATTAAGAGGTTTTTTTTCCCCCACTGAAGCAATAAAATGCAAAATTGTGGTTTTATTAAGTCTTACATGGGTCAAAAAAAACCCCCAACAAACAACAAACCTTTCAAATGTAATTACCACTCGATCTGTTCACCAGAGAAGTGACCATGTTAAAAAGAGGTAAAAGAATAATTGAAAACTTGGAGTATAAACCAACTTCAACCCTGGCAAGGTTATTTCTGATGCAGGTTGTGAACTGACCTAAAACAATGCCAATTTTTCCACCATTCAGTGTTAAAGGAAATAAATTGAGTTTCGTTGTCATAGTTACTTCAATTAACGTGAAATAAAAGACTTTCAGTGTTTTCTGACACAAAACCAAGCCTGGCAAAATTGGAATTTCTGTGTTCCATACAATTCCTTCTGTGAGGAATGATATTACCCAAGGCTCAGTATGAAAGAATACCTTGAATGCATGGAGCATATTTCCATTTGTATATTGTATTTTCTTTTAACATTCCTGGCTGAAAAACAACAATCCTGAACAGATATTGGGAGAACTTCAGACAGGAAACTTGGTACCAGCAAAACCAAGAGTTTTGAAGAGTTTTGAGGGATGCACCACCAGTTGGAGAGCTGAGAATCTCCCCCAGCAGCCAGAACTGGAAGGTGACCTTGGCTACAACCAACACACCTCGAGGATGCCCATCCTGGACCCCAGGGAGCTGGTCCAGCCCAGGGAGGTGGAAGGAGAGTGGACTTTCCCTCCTCCAGGCCAGCATTGCTGCAGGAAAGTTAAAATGCATATAATGAAGTTTGCAATGAGAAGTTTGCAATGAGCACTGAGGGGTTTTCTTTCAAATTACAACGTGTTGGTCCTGCTGGTGGTGGCTCCAAACTTTCCAGACAGCATAAGGCTGAGTAGGATGGGTTCCCCAGGTCCTGCCCTTCATCTGACTGACAAACACCTTTTCCTAACTGGAAGAAATACTGGATTTGATTTGAAGAGGTCTCTCTCTGGCTGGATGTTCCCCATGGCTCCCTTTTGTCCTTTCCACTTTTCTAATGCCCTAAGGATTTATTTAGTCCTTTCTTCTCAAAGGTAAAAAAAAAAAATCAGAGGGCAGAATGATTTCAGGCTGTTCAAATTCCTGACATGGAAAACCCTGTGGTTAGTCAAAAATAATCCTGTTATTTCCACCAGTTTTACAACACCATAACCATCACTTCTCCTTGGGTGGTTTTGAAGCTACATCGATGTGAAGGGAGAACAAAGTTCAACCATCCCAAGTTCTGAGTACAGAAAGGCCTTGGAACCTCCATAAAAGTTCACTTCCTTGTTGTAAATGATAATAAGGCAGGACAATTCTTCACAGGTTCCTCACACTTAAACATCAAATAACATGCAAGGCTTCAGAAGCACTCCCAGTCTGAACTGTGAATCAGAGAGGAAGGAAAGACAGCAGTATAAGTTAATAACTTCTTTGGAGCATAATATCATTTACAGCCTGTTCTCCCTTAATGTGTGCCTGAGCAACCACTCTGAGTTCATAAAGTTCAGTGCATTCAGTGAAGTTTAAGTGAATTATTGTATCTTCAAGGCCAAGGACTATGGGTGTCTTCATGCAGGCAGAAGCTTTGCTGCTTTCTCGCTGAGTAGGGCCCGATTAAGGAGAGCAGAATCCAGCTCTGTGTCAAGGCACCACTCAGTGCCCCACTTTTCCACACTGCAGTGCTGCAGCTGTGCCCATTTCATGTCCTCAGGTCAGCTGGAAGCCAAAAAGAATAGATTAAAATGGTGCATTCTGAGCATCTCGCACATAGTCTTGCTCAGATGCTGAATGGTCCTTTTTGTAACCCAAAAAATGGCCTCCTTTCCAACTGACCTCCTTTCCTCCTCCTCCTCCAACTGGAGGTCTCTTTGAAATCTCAATCTGGCTTTTAAAATTCTTTATGGTAGCAGGGAGGAAAACCACAGTCTGTGTTGAGGCAGTGCCTGCAGATTGCCCTGCCTGGCACGGGGCACAAAGCCCTGCCCTGGCCAGGGGGTGCAGAGGAATCACCCACTTTTAGCACTTTCAATTATTGTTTCCTTCCCTTGCCACAAATATTTCCCACAGTGCCACTGCTTTTCCCTTGCCCTCCTTACTCACCCAAGCTCATAGTTAGGGGCACACTGGGCATTTTGTTGTGCTTTTTTTTTATGTTCTAGTAGGCAAGAAAACACTCAGTAGGGATTCCATTATGATTTAGCACTTGTGTTGAAGGGTGAAATAACTTCCCAGCCTGTCAGAGGAGTGATGCAGCATGAATAGTTCCTCCTTTATTCTACATATTTTTATTTAAACATTCTTAACCATGTTTTGTAACAAGCTGCTTTCACTGCACTAGACTGGCTGGAGGAAGAGGATGTGTTTTAACTTTCAAATGACTGGAGAGAAGCAACAAACAAGAACATCTCTGCATTAAGTTATTGAACTTTTTGCAGAGATCTGAGGCTGGAGAGCCAAAGAGTTTTTACCTTCATTCAATGTTTTGCCTTCCTTGTTTTCAAAAATTTGCATTGTTTTCACCTGGGTATTGATTTCATCTCAAACTGTGACAACTTTGTCTCTTCTGTGATTTCTTTGAAGGATAAATGTGTCAGAATTTATGTGGGGAGAGCAAAGGGCAATGCACTGACAAAGCTCCACTGACACACTTTTACTGATAACCTTAAAACTTTTGTCAAGAAATCCTGTTTCCAACACAGGAAAGTGCCAGATATGCCATTTTTACTCTTACAAGAACTCATCACCACATCCAGCTGAATAACTGCCCCAAGCCTTTTATTAATTGATGTTTCTGATGAGTGGAACACCCAAATCTTTCACAATATCAAATAAGTGAAGGTTGTTTAGCCTGAGTGGATGGCCCTGCCTGGAAGGGACTGTGACACAGGTCAAGGATGGAACATCAGGGAGAAAAGGAAAGGGCATTTTCCTCCTCTTGAAGCTCCTCCCAGTGCAGTTCAAGCCAGAAGTTACTGAGCATTCCTGACTCTTCCTCACCCTTTAAAACAACATGTCCACAATGAAAGGCTTTTTTGTACTCACAAGATGAAGTCAAGTCACAAAAAGTTTGCCAAGTTCTCAGTCTGATGGTGTCCTTCTGGCTTACACCATCTTCCTTGTGGGTTTGCTTTTGGAATCTCTCAGGGGTTGTCCAAAGCCACCGATTCTGATGGGACACGATGGGACGGTGCATGAGCAGCAGCACAGCCTTTGGTATCTTCCCTTATGCTCTGACCTGTTCTCATAGCTAACAATTCTTAACTAAGCCATGACATTATATGTTCTCCCAGATGTCCACCTTTAAAACCAGTCTAGGCACTGAACTCTAGAATGCTAAGTTCAAAAGCTGAGAGCAATTTCTTCACAACACTTGAGTCTGGAGCATCTCTCCTCACTTCATTCTGAACCCCACTCATGGTGAGCACTACACCAGCTGCCTGGAGGCAGGCTGAGGCTTAGGCCATGACTCAGAGGGTTGTTCATCTTCCTTCCTTAGGGCTTCCTTCCTCCCTATCTCCAGGAAGTGGGTCCTACACCAGCTTTCTGCCTGGAACAAAGAGTGTCTCCACCGTGGCACCTCGAGCTAAGCTCTTGCAAAGGAAAGAAGTTCCTGCACTCACAGCCCCAGCAGTTCCTGCTGACAGGCAGGGGAGGGGCAGAGCTGTCCTGCTGACACCCCTCACTTTGGTGCTACTCCTGGTGACAGCATCAGGAGCATGGAGCTCCTCCAGAGTTCTGCTTAGCAAATCCCTCACTCCACTCAGCATCCCCAGCACCAGGATGCTGGAAGCCAGCAGGTGTGAACAGCAGACATCTTGTACACTTTTTTACCATTTCTGGTCAGAAGAAGGAGGGAGAGAAACCATGTGCATCCACATTTCCAAAGCAGGGGCCTGATCCACAGTCTATTGAAGTCCACTGAAAGGTTTCCATTGACGTCAGCAAGTTCTAGATGGGCCCCCAGAGCTTCACTGAGTGGTAACAATCTCAGGGCTGATGTCAGCTGGAGCTTCCCTGGGTGAATTTCAGGACTGGCTCATGTGCCCAAGTCTCCTTTCCTTGCATGATGGGCAGAAAGGCAGCCTGCAAGGACAGGGCTGCAGGGTTTAAGGCTGGTTCTAAACAAGGACCAAGCTTTGGCATATTGTGCAGCAGCCTTGGGCTGTGCTAAATTAATGCCATCTGCTCCCGGCCTTCCTCCCCTGGCCTCCTCCCACCTCCTCCCTCCCTCAGGGGCTTCTGACAGTGGAGAATAGCTGGAGTACAGTCACAAGCATCACGCCTCTTCCTGCCCCTAACACACCCTTCACACCCTTTGTTTCTCGCTAAGTGTCATGGGTGGAGATCCCAGCGCTGGCTCCAAACCAGCTGGCAGCATCTGGCCAGGCTCGGCCCCATTTCTCCCAGACTTGGAGGACCTGAAGCAGGCAGACCTTGGCTCTGCAATCTCTAGGGCTTAATAAGGTGGGTTGTTTTTCACCCAGGAGAGTTGTTCTCAGTGACGTCGCTCCCGGCTGAAAACTTATGAACTTTCCAAATTCAGAGAATTGCAAATACCGTGTGAAATCTCTTCTTGCCCGGGGTTGAAACCTTTGCCAAGAGGCCTCTCAGGGCAAGGATCCCACCACTAGTCTGAAAGTTCAAAAGGTAGGAGCCATTTCTCACCATCAGTGTTTGGGAAACCCAGTTGAAAGGAAAGATCCTAATTGCGTTTGGCATTTCTAATAGTCGGTCTCCCGCTAAACAAATGACATCATTTGTGGCATTGGCAGCAAAAGAACCCACTGTAAGGGACTGTAAACAAGAGTCTGTCCAGCCTCATTCTGCTCTAACAAAAGGAAGAGGGAAGGGGGAGAATCTGGTTAAATGACCATGATGTCCCCATTTTTTTTTAAGGATTAGACATGTCCTGATACCTCTGCAAAATGGTTTTGAAACTGGGGATAAAGCACACTCAGGAACTGGGACTTTTGGCAGCCCCGAGGAAACCTCTGCACTCAGCAAGGTGCAGCAGCTCAGGCTGGGGGCTTTCTGCATCTGAATTTTGGGGGTGGTCAAGACCTGGGAGGCTGGATTGAACCTCCTCCTCATTATTGAACCTTGTGCTTGATGTTTCTATGGGATGCATTTTCCAAAACCGCACTCAAATTCACAATCCCTCCTGGAAAAAAGGTGGTTGCACATCATTGCACTTCACGTGTGCTCCTTGCTCTTCACCTGCGGGTGTCACAGCTCGGTGTCACAGGGGAATGGTTGTGTTTAAGCCAAGAAGGAGCTCCCTCTAGAGAGGAGCAAAGCAGCTCTTGGAGGGATGAACTACGCATTGGCATAGCAATGTGTCAGCCTGGTCATTCCAGGGAAATATCAGGATGCAGGAGCTGTGAACTGAGCCGTAATTAAGGGAACAGACAGAAAGATCTTTCCTTAAAAATAAAAAACAAAACCAAAATTTTCCTGTCCAACAACCTGTGCTGGGAATCAGGGCAGCGCCAGCTCGGAGCGATCCCTGCTCCCAACACAGGAGGATCCTTCAGAGCTCTCCTTTCCTCAAGGATCGTGGCTGGCTCTGCTTATTTGGGATATCTGAGGGCATCGCAGCGGGAAGGGGAACGAATGCAGGTCATTAATTGCAAAAGGATGGGGGCGGTTCGGTACCTGCATCCAGCTATTTTCAGCCCTTCATGCAAATAAAAGGAACATTTGCATTCAGATTGCCCTTAGTGCATAGATGTGCCGGCTGATAAATGAGAAGTACAGCGTAAGGACAATCCCCATCTGTTCCGTGGCAAAGAGATACTGGGTTTTATCCTTGCCAGGTTCTCTGGATGGATGTGTCTTGCCAGATTTCTTTGTAGGCAATTGCACTCACCACTGAAAAACTGCTCATTTGGGCTGGGAGGTGGACTAACATCTTAATACTTTCCCACCACTCAATTTTGGAGATCTCCTTCCTACCTGTGCTTCTGGTACCTTCCTTATCCTAAGGAAATACTTTGCTTTGGTCTTTTTTTTTTTCCCTTTGCAGAAGTATGGGATTCATTCCTGATCCAAGCAAATGGGAAAATTCCCTGGCTTATGAAAAATGTGTTCATAATGTTGCTTTCTCTTATTAATTTAGTTACAGGGCACTCTGAATCCCGAGCAGTATCATCATGCAAACCCTTTCACGCTCGTTAGGCTTTATTCATAGGAGCACTCGCCTTGCAGAGTGTGAAAGGGGCCATTTATGCTTAATAATGATAATAACCAGCAGTTGGAGGCTGGGAAAAGAAAGGAAAATAAAACCCCGCAGAACTTTACAGGAAAGGACATTTAGTGTTGCCAGGAGGGTGAGGAGGTCAGACATCTGGTGTAGTCTGGCCCTGGATTACAGGCAGGCATGGTGGGCCGTGGAGGTGGAGCTCAGCTGGCCATGGCACAGCCACTCCCTGAGACTTTGGGGTGCCTTGGGGTGCCCCCCATTTGCACCAGACCTTGTTCATTTGGGTCTGCAGAGCACAGAGCAAGCTCATCCTGCACAGCCAAACTCCCATGGCATTAACAACAACAACAAGTTAATGGCCTGAAAAAATTCAGCAGATTAAGTTGGGGGGAAGACCACCAAGGAAATATTTAGGAAATCCCTCAGAAATCACGTTGTGCTCATCCTCGTTAACCATGAAAAGCCCAACACACAGATCACAGAGACCTGTGTGCCCTCCCTGGGTGGTCCAAAGCTTTCAGATAGTCATAAAAAGTGTGTGTGTTTTGAGAAGCCAGTGACAAACCACCTTCCTGCTTGTAGATCCTTCCATAGGGACTCTGGGCATTGCTGCTTTATCCTATTCCTGTCAGGAAGAAACATGGCAAGAGTTCTGCAGCTGCAAATATCCGACCCCTGTGTGTGCTCCTGAGGGAAAAGTGGGATGGGCTGCTCCCAGGGTCAGCTCTCACCTGGCCACAGGTCATTGAAATACAGAGTAAGGGGACCTGCCTTTTCCTAAAGCCTGGAATAATGCTCAAGTTTAGCCTTGAAGAGCTCAGCAACCCACAAGCTGTATCTCAGTATCAAAGTGTAAGATCTTACAATGTTTTCCCTTGGGTGCTGCAATTTCAACACCCCCAGCATTTGTTGTAAGTGATCTCAGACATTCACTCTGTTCAGTTTACGTTCATCTCCATCTATTTTTAACAAAAAATAAACTCAGATGCATATTGGAGCAGTACAGTATTTCTCTAGAGTATCATAAGGCTGCTTGATCACATCTTTTCCTGGCACTTAGTCCGTCTGTTTATGGATTATTTTGTTACACTGAGTACACAGTTGATAGTTTAATGGCTGGAAGTGATTGTTCTCGAAAAAAATGGATGGGGTTGTCATGGAAATGCATTGCTAGGAAGATTAAGGCATGCTTGAATTAAGGCATGCACTGAATTCTCCGTTGCTTTAGCTGTTCTTTCCTTGCCATGTTTGGAGAACATCCTATCTAGTGCAATCCTCCAAGACATCAAACTGGGCTCCCCATCAGGCAGTGAATAACCCAAGGCTTTGAGTCACCAGTTTGCCATCCCTGGGCTCGGGCCAGTCCCGTGCAGCAGCACAGGGGCAGCCACTGATCTCCAGCACTGCCTGTTTTCCAATACCAGGAATTCCTTCCAGCCCCTTTGAACTAAATTCTGAACAGGCTCACACTCCAACACAGCATTTGGCTCCAAGATACACAGGAAGGGTTTCAAAAGCACTGAAAAGTTCAGACAACAGTGAGAGCTGGTTTTCTGGGATTTGATTGTTAAAGGGTTTAAAAGAACTGATAGTGATGGATGGGTCACAAAGAGATTTTCAGAAACAAAGTACTGACAGTGTCACCCTGGGCTTGCCTCCCACATGGCCCATGCAGCAATTTGTTCAGAGAAAGGCACCCCAGCAATGCCTACCAGAAACTCTGAGAAAGGTTTTGGTAGAGTGTGCCAGTACTTCTGACAGACCACAGCATTTCTGGCTTCTCTTGAGAGAACTCAGCTGACACCAGTTAAACCTCTGGTCATCTCTGACCTGCCACTGGGAATATCTCCATGCAGCCTCACTGACAGTGGGTGGGAGAAGCTTCATTTCCCCCAGAGGAGCTCCCCATAACCAGCCCACTTCGATATTCTCTGTAGATTTAGTCTGTGTCTCCCCATCTATGCACAATAAAAAAGAATATATACCAAATCCTTATTTTTTTAGCAAATTTCTGGGAGGAAAAAAGCATTATTGGCAGTTCCATGCAGGGTCCCAAATCCATGCTGCTATTTGAAAACATGAGCAAAGAGAAAGCTTCAGACATTGAAACTCAAGGGAAATAAAACCAAAACAAGTACAAAAAAAGCCCCAAACAAACAACAAAAACCACAACACAAAACAAAATAAAAGGCCAGTCTATGAACATGTGGAAATCAAATTTTCAGACTTGCTAAGTGAAACAGAAGCCCTATATTTATCTCTGAACATCCTATTGCTGTGGACAAAGGAAATTCACAGCAATAAATGTTAGCTAAGAAAACACTTTATCATCAAATGCAGTGACAGGGAGTAAGAGCTGCTCATTGCAACTGCAGTCAACACCTTTCTTGTAAATGCAGCAGATATAAATATTCCCTGCCCTGTACGTGATCTGCAGCCTGCAGCGAGGACGACCCCAAGTCCATGCCAAGCACATGGGAAAAGGATCAAAACAAAAAGCACGTGATGGTTCTTGAGAGAAACTCCATTATCCGTGCAAGGGACAAACACACATGGCCTTCAGATCCCTGTCAAACAATACCAGGGCTGGAACTGGGAAAAGCAGATGCTGCCCAAAGCAGGATCTGCTTGGGGAGTTCAATGTGCACAACACCCAGCAGGAAATCAGAGCATTTCCATGGGAGTGCAGAGGGGCTCATGGCAAGAGTATTTCCAGTGAGCATCAGTGAACCAAAGCAGAGACTCGAGAGGCAGAATTCAGCCCAGGACCCCTGAGTTCACTCCATCTGGTGGAGTTTGCCCATGTGTTTGGCTTCTTGTGGAGACAGGAGCCAGCTACAGAAACAAGGCCTGGCTTAAGGTCAGGAGCTACTGATAAACATAGGAACAGTTCTGCAGCATTTCCTCCTGGAGATGCTGTTACCCACAGCAAGGAGCAGAACGTTTCAGCTGGTGCTCATTCATGGGAAATTAAAAGCTCACACAAAGCACAAGGGTTCCCAAGACACATGGAAGGGGGGAAATCCCCCCCAAGCCACATGTTTTTGACTCCTCCAAAGACTAATCCATTTTAACCCTCAAATCTAGAGCTGTTTATGCAAATGTAAGAAAACCAGCTCTTTTAATAGGTGCCAAATCCATGACTTGGCCAGAGACTCAAATTAGCTTTGTGCCAGTGTAACAGACTAGATGATTTACTGAAGTCCCTTTCACAGCCATAGTTTTATAAACCCATTACAACATGCAAAGAGTGTTCAAAGCATCCAAGGGCAACATTGGCCTCCTTGTGCAGTACAAACGTGTGCAGACTGCGTGGAAGTTGCCAGAATTGTTTCTGATGACTGAAACATCTTGATTCTTTCAGTTATTCTGCATTCACACTGACAGACACAAAAAATTTAAGCCCTGTTTATGGCTGATTTAGAGCTAAGACACTTAGGGCTCAACCATGAAAAGATGGCAGATAAATCTCATGAGATAAAATGGACAAACACTGGCAGTGTCCACGTGGGGTGAGTATCTCCAGAGGAATTCTCTCCTTGAATGGTCCTGGTGGAAGGCCTAGAGCTCTGGTGTGTGTGGGAATTCACTGTTTTCCATGGGAGAGAAAGAAGCCTCCACACTCAGCTACAGCTGCCTGCAGGAAGAGGAAAGGTCAGGTCACCACATTTCAGGTCCTCCACTCCAGGGTATTTGCAACAAAGCACTAAGAGGGTGGCGAGGACCAAAGCTTTTCCTCATCTGTCACTACCAAGCCAAAGAGGTGATGCTCAGAGTCTAGTCAAGGAGGTGAAGATGTTCTGCATCCACAGTCCTCCCCACTCCTCCCTCCTGGCCTCCATGGATCTCCTCTGGGATGCTGCAGAGGAGCTGCTGGCCCATATGACCAGGGTCAGGGGAACAGCCAGGCTCAGGCCAAAAGTGACATGGAAACAGCTGGGTCTGTGGCAGGGAGGTGGCCACAGCTCTGGTGTTGCTGTTGGCCACCTGCCCTGCCTGGAGCATTCAGAGAGCATCAGGGAGTGCAGGAGCTGCAGCTGCCCCATGTTTAGGAGGGAAAAAGACCCTCAGAGCAAAGGAAAAGCAGCTTTTGCCCTTAGGCTGTTCTTCCCCTTCCTCTCTAAACAAAAACCAACTTACCCGAAAGCCCAAAGGATTATTGAGAGCATAGGGCTGAGACCTTCTCTAAAAGGATTTTTAGAAGAATTCTGTGCCTTTTCCCAGTATTATCTTAGGGAGAGTTATCCCACGAGCATCACGTGAGGCTGAAACTCAGTCAGCCCAGCCCTGGCACTGGCACACGAGCTGCCAGCCAGGGAAACATGCAAAGCAGCCACTTGAAAAACAAAATTCCCCACTTTCTCGTGCATGTGGAATGAGCATGATTTATCTGGGAAGGAATTTGCCCTCAGTGTTGATCTCCTTAAAGAGACTGTAACTAAAATAGCTACAGGCTTCTCGGAAATTAACCAGTTGTCGAGTGCAGGGGCTTGCCCATTGTTTCCCCTCACCCTAAACCCAGACTGCTATCCCAGTATCCAGGTCAGTCTGTCCTCAGCCCCCATCCCACAGCAGAGCTGGGTATCCCTGTGGGATGATGGCCAGTTCTGCAGAGGAGCTGCAGCACTCCTGGCACCAGCTGCCATGCCCAGCCTGGCCCTGGCAAAGGGCTGCCCAAGAGTGGGAGAGAGGCAGGGAAGAATCCAAGTGACACAAATTGCTCACCCACACAAACAATCAGGATTGCAAGTACCAGGAAGCAGGATTAGGATCACAATTTGCTGGCACAGATGTTATTGGCTTAACGTCGTTTGCAAAACCCAAAATGAATTGATTGCGGGGAAGGAGGGAAATCAACCATCCACCAAAAACCCTCCCAAACAAAACAGTCTGTCCTTTGTAGGTTCGTGTACAAACTCTCCCACACAGCCTGGGACCAAGTTTTGGATGGAGGCCTCAGTTTGACTTTCATTTATTGGCCAAAACCAACGGAGTGGATTTATTTACAGGGGCAGGGCTGGGCCACACGAGGGAGGGTCTCATCTTTGCCTTGGATGGGCTGGTTTCTGTTTCCCTGCCTGCATCCCAGCTGGGGCTGCCTTTGCAAGGAGCAGGGAGAGCCATCCAACTCCCTTTAAAGAGCTCCTCACTCCTGCTGGGTGCCCAGGGATTTAACCTACAGCTGTCTGTCAGCAAGAAGTGATACCACATCTGAAATGCCTACGGTGATGGGGCACCACTTGGGCAGGAGAGCTGCTGAAGGCAGGGCATGCCTGTCCCACACTGAAACATCACAAGGATGATGATGGAAGAGAGTTTATCAAGTCTTTTCACTCAGGTTATTATTCACGAAAATCTTTGATTTAGTCTTTAGTTTAGAAAGACCAAGAGGTCATTGAAGGGTTTATTGACTCTTTAAAGACATCACTACAAGGACTGCCAGATTAACCTGCTAAAACAGCACTATTGAGCTCCTGGAAATTCTTTACAAGGAAAAATGAGTTTAATGTACCTCACTGAGCTCCTCTTATTCAGAGGAACCAGCGGGTGTGTTTCTGTGAAGCACTCGAGGTGCTGATGGGGACAGTGTGAGGTCACACAGCCTGTGCCTTCCTGGAACTGGAGTCACACAGCCAGAGAGAAAAATACTCTTTTTCTTCTCCCCAGAGCCCTCCAGAGGCAAAGGGACTTTTTCAGTCTCTCTTTCATAATCCAGCATTTTTATTCCTCTCCACTGCTTGGAGCAGCATTTGTCCCCACCTCGCTGTGCACTTTGCCACAGTTCAGATACAGCAAACTTCCCTTGATGGATGAATGTCTAAATATAGAGGCACTTATTTATGTACTACTCTTGCAGTGTCAGAGTAAATATTGAGTGTTTCTGGACCACAGCTCAAATATCTGCCCTAAATAGCTGATTATTGCTGTTGGAGCAAAGCAGCACAGACTGATTTGATTGAACAAAACCAGGGGGATGTCCCAGGTGAGACAGGACAGATCCACATTTGAGGCACAGAGCAGTAGACCTGGCTGCATCCCAACACATGCCAGGGGCATCCCTGAGTCCATTTGACCCACACTCTGCTCTTCTTTCATGACCAGGCTGCGATCCTGAAAACCCTCCCTGCCCTGCTGGCTCACCTGGGGAACTGCTTTAACACCTCACCTGAAACATCACTACAGTTTCTGCACTTGCCCCAGATCTTGGGGTGAAAGCCGCACCTTGCACTTCCCAGGAGAGCTCCGGGGCTCCCAAACTACTGACAGTGATCTGTGAACACAGGATTTTACCCCACAGTAAAGGCACACGGACGGGTAACTGAAGATTCACCAAAGCCGGGAACAGGATGCTGTAGCACACCTATCCCCGCCTCAGGCAGACGGGAACAATCCTGGCCTTTGCTTCCCAAACTGCTCCACCTGATGGTGAATTGATGTAGAGCATATCCATAACCCCAGAAATGCCAAGAAACCGGCCCTTTGCTCTCCTCTTGCACCCCAAACACCAGCTCCTTTGGCAGCAATTCAAACCCCAAGATGCTCCTGGGACAGAGGCTCAAGGGGATGGGGATAGGACAGGATGGGAGAGGAAGGGAATGTCATGAAACTGCCCAGCACAGCTACATGTGGAAGGGACCCTCCAGACCACTGATCCCGCCTGACATCCCCAGGGCAGCAGCCTGGCACCTGTGTGAGAATTTAAAGTGGGGTGATCTACCCCCTCCTTCCCAAGCCTGGCAGAGCTCCCAGGAACAGCCTGACCCCACCAGGGATGCTGCAGATGGCAGGAGCATCCCCAGCTTTTGCCAGAGGGGCATGCTCTGCTCCTGGGAACATGACAGCAAGGGAAGGATGACAGGAGAGGAAGGAGCAGATCTTTAGTGCTTGACTTTGTGCTCCCCAGGGAAAACAGCACCGGGCACCTCTCCCAGCTGGCCAGCGCTCACTCTCCCACTTGCTGCTGGTGCCAAGCGTGTGGAGCAAAGATCAGGATTGCAAACAGAGCCTCTCTGCTGGCCTGGGTGCATCCTAACATGAGGCAGGAGACAGTTGGAAGCGGTAAAAAGGGAATTATTCTGCTGTTTCCCACAACAGAACTCTGGATTGTGCTAATGAGCGACGAGAACACCTTCTGTAAGCAGAGCAGTTTGCAGCAATGTCGCTGTTTCCCTGGTTTCATTAGACCTTCCTGTTTGACACTGAAGAGGACAATCTTTCCTGCTGTCCTGTATCTGCATTTCTCCTTATCCATGTTCCTTTTTTCCCCAATTATTTTCATTCCCAGGCAGGTATTTGCAGAGCAAGCAGCAGCTGATGGGCACCAACTCCTCAGCCCCTCTGCCCTCCGTTTCCCTCCGTGCTGTGGCTGTTCTGGAAACAATGTTGGATTGCTCCTGCTTACTAAATCAGTCCCGGGTTTTACAGCACCATTTAAACTACTTCCTCAGGAAATTTCACAGGCACACTGGCAGGCATTGATTTCAAGCAGAAAATATCCCAGCAGGAAACTTAAAAAGGAAAGATGTGCTGTCATTGTATCTCTCCTGGGCTCAAAAGACGGAGGAAGGCGAGATATAAACTAACACATGCTCTGAAGCTACAAGGTGCACTAATGCTGTAATTAACACAATCAAAGCACAACTCAGAGCACTTTTCTTGCAATCAGAGGTTTGTCCCACACAAGATCCCAGCAGCACCAATGCTAAATGGCACAGAACTCCCCCTCTTATCACTCCACAATCTACTTAAACAGGCACAAGCAGTTAAATACCTGTGCCAGCTTCTGGTTCACGAAAAGGAGGGAGATGCAAGTCCAGCTTTCAGTCAACCTCTAGAAACAATAAGTACTTTCATGGAAGAAAGAAAACTGCACAATAAATGTGGGTAAAGGTTCTGAGAAGACTGAAACTACCATACACTGTCACAACAACAGATGTTAATTTTACACAGATGTTAATTTTAGCTTCTCTCAAACTGCCTTTTCCCAGCCAGTTTCGGATCTGCACATACATTCAGTCCATATCCTAAATGGCAATTCATCTGTGGTGTCTTTTCCCTTCAATGAGTGCATGATTTACAAAGCACAGATGGGTTTTAGGCTGATACTAATTTTCAAGTGAAATTCCCATATGGAGAAATGAGGGTTGGAACGTGGGGGGGACTCAATTCACAACTGGCTTCATTTCAATTAAATTAATTTCAGGTCTCTTCTCTGAAAGGAAACCCCTACTAATCAAATGGGATATCATGCTCTCCTGGTGTCCTCAAGCCACCCCATCATGTTGGGTCAGACAGTTTCACTTAGAGATTTAGCAAGAGATTAACCCTTTTAGCCAAGATCAGTGGGGATGAGATTGCAACCACAGCCCACACTGAACAGGCTGCCAGTGGGCACCAGGAGCCACTGAACAAGAATGGGTTTCACTTGTAATACCCTTGGACTTGCACTGGAGAAGGCAACTGCCCTGCAGATCCAGTCCTCCTCCAAAGCAGCAAACCCAGCATCTTCACCCAAGGAATGGATATGATGAGGATTTTGCTGGGGTTTGACCATGGTGTTGAAAAAAGTAATAAAAATAATAATAATAAAAAAATCACTGTGAAATTCTTGCATCTGAAAATTCATCAAGTAGAAATTTTTTTTCTGAACCTGATATTGAATGTTGTCATTTCTATTTGTGATGCACAAATGTCCCGTTTACTTATAACACCCTTATTATTTTACATCTCTTCTCAGAGCAGATTTACCTCTTGGAATTTGCAGGGTGGAGGAAAAAAATCACATTATTGGCACAAGCAGGAAATTCAGGCAAAACTTCCTAACAATGTTTTATAGATCTCTGTGGGCAGGGCATTCCCGGAGACTCTCCCTTCTCTCCGGGTGACTTGTTCCACTTTCCTCACTTCAGAGCTGAAGAAGTGGTGAAGCTTTTATTTGCAGGCTCCTTCCAGCGCAGCTATTTATACTCCCTGGAACAATAGTTGACCTTGGCCCAGCGCCCCCCGTGCCTGCATTGTCCCGCAGCATTCCCAGCGCTGCCTTCCCTCCCCAAGGCTGCCAAGCCCTTGGATGCAGGGTGGGGACATCACAGCAATCATAAACAAAGCCAGGCAAGCCACAACACTCAGGGCTCCACCGACAGCGTGTCCAAAGCCGACAAGAGATGATTTTCCCCTCCATCAGCCAGCGCAGGGAAAAGCTTCCCTGCTGCCCTTTGCCATGGAATCATTTCTGTGCCACCAGCAAGCGCTTCTTGGAGGTGTAAAGCAAACTTCTCCCTGGCACACAAGCCAGGGGTCCTGGTTTTCCTGCGGGGGTGTTTCTGCAGTAAGGAAACTGCAGCTGAAGGGGCAGCGATTGGCGAACCCCGCTGCCTTCACCCTGCGGAGCCGCCGTGCCTGGTCCTGGGGCAGCCTGTGCTGCCAGGGAGGGGGGGCGGATGGTGCCAGGGGAGGGGAGCGGGGG
>JAJPCS010000204.1:548894-562901 GCA_021164005.1 Willisornis vidua nigrigula
TCTTTCCCTTCTCCCCTTGGCCTCCCAGGGCCAATAACATTTCCATGCCATAAGCTGGAAACAATTAAGGCAGAGACAACAGAAAAACATCCTTTACAGATTAGTTCATGTAAGTAATTGCATTGGCCTTTTCAGCAAACTGTGGCAGAGCCAACAGGCTCCAGTGGCTGCAGGAGGTTCCAATTATAGTCACCCTCAAACAAATGAAAACACAGGCTTGCTGCAAGTGATTCTGCTCCTCCAGGAACGGGGTGACACAGTCAGGATGGGCCTGCCTGCCACAGACATGGCTCTCTATTCTCCAGGAACAAATTACTAGAACCAAAAGAACGTGGATGGAGCTTGTAGTAAACATCATCACCCCACAACCTTCCACTGGTGGTGGGTTTTCTACATAAGGCTCACGAAATGCAAGGCATCTGCCTGTGCAAAATGTAGAGAAATCCTCATTAAAATCCAGCAGATGAAACACAGAACAAATTCCAGAGCCTTTGCCAGACTAAGCCAGCAGCAACTGCAGCCACTGGAGAACAAGTCCAGTGTTCTCCCTTCAGCACATGGTTGGAGAAGGACAGGTCATTGTCCACAAATAGATCTCAGGCCATGGTTTGAAAGGGCACACTAATGTGGACATGCACTCACTGCCCGGGTGGAGCTGCTGAAGGTGTTACAGTGGCAGCTCAGCTCTGCAGGAGATACTGAAGTGCATAGATTAGGTACAGGGAAGTACAAGTCTTTATTCAAATGGAGAAGCAAATTGCCCAGAGAAATTGTGGCTGCTCCATCCCTGGAAGTGTCCCAGGCCAGGTTGGACAGGGCTTGGAGCAACCTGGGCTGGTGGGAGGTGTCCCTGCCTACAGCAGGGTCGTGGAAAAAGATGATTTTCAAGGTTAATTCCAATCCAAACTATTCTGTGACCATTCCAGGAGCGAAGAGAGTAGGGAGAGACTAAACCAGGAGCTTTCTCACCCCCACTCTGGGCAGGCAGGTGCCCAGAGCCATCACCAACAGAGCTGCTCACCATCTCACATTCAACTTCTGGCTGTGGTTAAAAACAACAGGGGAAACAGAAGGTAAAGACACCTTCCCCCAAAGGAGCAGGCTGGAAGCAGATAACTCAAGGGGACATCTGTGAATAGATCCCTGATGGGTGGAGCTCCTTGGGAGCAGCAGCACTACTACAAGATTTTGGTTTTGGAGCAATGTGTGGCACATCCAGAAACCTCTGAGCACCATGGATGTGTCTGAGCATCCATCCAACAACACTCCCCCTCATCCCACACCAGGCTGAGCTCTTCCTTTATCACAGGTTCTCCCAGGGCTGCCCACCTGGGTGCTTCATTTCCCACCCAAAATTAAAGCTGGCAGAGACCATCCAAATCTAAAAGCTATGAATAAATTTTCTGCTGAACTCCACACCTTATAGTGCAATAAAACCTTCCTGAGATCTTACTGCTATTAGTCTCCAAAATTTATGAGAATCCTTAAAACTTCATTTCCTTCTACAATCTTTTTGCCTCATAAAATGGGTTCTGCTCACCAAAATCCACCCAGACAATGTAATTCAACTTATGCACTCCATGGCCAAGCTCACCACACACCACTGACCTGTTTCAAAGACAATTAACTCCCACAGAGCAAGGGGATAAGGATTTGCTACCAGAAGTTAAAAACAAACAACTTCTCAGCATCAGAAAGATCTCCTTTTCCCATTAAGGTGTCATAATAAACAGAATTAATTGGAAAAAAAAAAAGAGCTCAAAAATATCTGTATATGGAGGTAATAGTGGGGCTGGTAGAGACTGAGTTATTGTGATAATTTATTCTTCAAAAGACTCGGGGTTTTCAACCTGTATTTCACTTCATTTTGAAGGTGTTTGAACTGAAGGATACAATTTCAAATTCCATGTGCACATTAAGGGCATTTGCTTTATTCCATCTCTATTTCAATGTTATTGCCTGGGAAATGACACGAATCAGTTTTTAAAAGCCCAATAATGCTTCTTGCCTGAAGATGAATTTAATGAACTCATAAATGGCAGAACTTGTTTAAAACAGATAATTCCACAAAGATTTAGTGTTGTATTTTTTTCTGGGTTTTAAGGCTCCAAAATCCTGTCTCAACACCAAGTAATGAATGAGCAGAAACAAGAAAAATCCTAGAAAAGAACTTCAGAAGGATGGAAAAAGCCCAAAACATGAAGTGCAGGATAAAACAGGGCTCCATTCCCTCGGGTGGCCACAGCTCCCACCAGCCTCATCCCTGGCTCATTGATTTCCATTCAAGTTGTGTATTTTTATTTTTTTTCCCCTCCCAAAATCACATTTACTGTGTCTGCATTGAGGCATAACCCAATTGTCCTCTTTAAAGCCACCTCCTACACCACTGTGCAGACAGAAAATGGCCTGGCTGAAGGAACCAAGACTTGAAGAAACCATGAACTTCCCTCAGGATATGGAACAGTGGAAGCCTGTTGCTATTTAGACTTTCTTTTTTTTTAAATACTGATCTTAGCTACAGTTTACTTTCCCTGCTTAGAAACGTGGAAAAGTTTGTTCAGCTCAAAATTTCCTGTTTGGCATTAGCAGCTGCTGGCTTTATTTATAAATATTTCAGCAGACATTTCTGGGGGAATGTGGTTGCAGTTGAAGCCCTGGGGCTCTGCAGTCCCTCCCTCCCTGCCAGGCACAGCCCGAGGTGACCCCCAGGAGCAGAGGGGCTGAGCTGGGTGTGTGCAAAGCCAGGCTTAGCAGCCACAGCCTGGCTTTGGGGGGTCTGGTTACACAGGAAAGTGGAATCACTTGCTTGTGGTATCCAAATGTAGGAGGTGGGGAGGAACATTTGGTGAGCAGGCCCAGGACCACCCTGAGCATTGCTCCCCTTGAGCATCCCCAGGCTGTGCAGAGCCAAAATGCTGCTCCAACCTCAGCATCCCTCCCTGCCCACACATCCTGGCATGTCATCCTCTCCCTGGGGACACCCAGGCTCAGCTCCCCCCAGTTTTCATTAACAGGAGCTAAAGAAAAGCAAATCACCATCCCTGGAGGTTTTTAAACTGAGCTTGGCCGTGGCACTGAGTGCCATGATCTGGTAAAGGGACTGGAGTTGGACCACCAAGGGTTGGACTTGATGATCCTGGAGGTCTTTTCGAACCCAATCCATTCTATGATTCTAAATCTGAGCAAAGGGCAGAAGGCAGAGCCCAGATCACAGAATACACTGAGTTGGAATGATCCACAAGGATCACTGAGTCCAGCCCTCAGTCCTGACAGGACCATCCCTAAGGGTCTCCCCCCCTGTGCCCCAGATGATCATCCAAAAGCTCCTGGTCAGTGCCCAACCTTCCTCCAGGCAAAGAACCTTTTCCTGAGATCCAACCTAACCCTGCCCTGACACAACTCCAGCCATTCCCTGGGTGCAAGCAGAGTTTCCCGTGCCCAAGCCCAGGCAGTCAGGTGAGAACAGGCATCTTTCCTGCCCTGTCTGTCAAGAGGGAATCTCCCAAATCTGCTCTTCAGACACAGCACAGTTCCAGGGCTCACAGCTCAGTGCTGATCCAGCTCAGCATCCCGTCTTTTGGGTCCTCAACTCAAAGCCTCTGTAGCTTCCCAGGCATTTCAGAAAAGTTTGGAGCACAGGTCATTTTATTACCATTTCCTTACATTTCAGCAAGACTTTAAGGGAGGAGAAACCCAGAAGAAAGCCCAGGAAAAAATTCTGCAGTCAAAAACTTTCACGGGAGAAGTGACTTCAAGTTCCTCATTTGCCGGTTTTACGTAAAAAGAGGCAAAATGTGCTGAGCAAATAAAAGGCAGAACTGCCTCAGCCCCAGCCTGTTTCCGGCGCTGTGACAGCCCCACCAATTCTTAAAGAGCAGCATTTCCCGCACCTCAAGTGCTCGCAGATGGTGCCGCCCTGGGGCACTTTCTGCTGATGCTCCTCAGTTCCCTTTGCTCAGTGTGACTGTTCTGCGGCTTGGGTTTGTTTATTCCACTTTTTCCTGCTCTTTGGTTACGAGCTGAGGAAAGGAACCAGCCACTTTGCCTCTCTTAGTCACTCTCTGGTGCCAGAGCACATCCGTGGGGCCACGACAGGGTGTGGCACCGCCAGTCATGCCAGCAGGGATTGCAAAGGCAGGTCCCTTCGGCTCGGGTGCAGGAATCATGGAATCACAGAGTGGTTTGGGTTGGAAGGGACCTTAAAGATCAAGCAGTGCCACCACCCTGCCATGGGACACCTCCCACTAGACCAGGATGGATGTGCCATTGTCAGGGATGAGTCTGGAAATATTTCTCTCCAAGGACTTTGGGTTCTGAGTGATAAGAAGGGTGAGGATCTGTTGTCTGGCTGGGAACAGGACCAGACAGAGCCAGGCTTGGTCCAGGCAGACTCACAGCCTGATGTCTGAGGTGCCAGCTCCAAGCTGGAAGCCACATCACCACATGAGCCTTGTGTGGTGTCCAAAGCCACAAACAGCACTGGCAGGAGAACACACACGGTGCTAAACACAGGCTTAGGATGCCTCCAGTTTGTAGCAAAGGGATGTCTTCAGATTGCTGTTATAAGGACAGCCTTAATTACAAATTCATGACTTATCATGGTCATCACCTTTCCACAGAGCAATCCTTTGGCTCTTCCTTCATGGAGGTTGGTGACTTCCCAAGGGCTGCATGTACAAATATACTGTTGTAATACTTGGGGATTATCTGGGATTTCCACCTAAAAGCTGCTGAGAAAGGGCATTTATCCCAATTCCAAATTTTGAAACAGAGAGCTGGAAAAGCTACACAGCAGCACTGGTGGAAATCCTGAAATCTATGAATTCATCCTCCTGCCTCTGCAAACCCACAAATTCAACAAAAGCCCTGAGAAGGTCTCCAGCTTCTGCATAACTATCTTCCAATCAGAAGTTGATTCTTTTCCCAGAAGTAACAATTAAAATATAATGAGTTTTGTGCCAGCTAATAGGGCTTGATGTGCAAGCTGCATGTGAAGGAAATGAAGCTGTGAGTTCAGAAATCAGATGAAATCCCGTTGGAAAGACTGAACAGAGACAGAAGGCAAGTCAAAAAGCTGAAGAAACAGCCAAACTCTCTGAAAACCTGTCAAGGCTAAGAGGAGCAGGACAGAAGTGCCTGGGCCAGTGTAAAGAATTTATCAGTATATCATGAATGGCAGCAGCCAGAAAACCAGCCCTTCCTACCACCCTCCTTTCCAGGGGGGGAACACAAATCCTTAGGAGAGTTCTTCTCCCTTGGCAGCAGGATGCCTTCCCATGGCACAGGTGCTGCAGGGCTCACCAGACACTGGCACCCCTCTGCTCCTGCACCAACTCCCTCCTCCTGGGAAAACTGCTGAGCTTTTGCAAAGTGTTCCATCCTAAGGATATTAAGAACAGTAAAGCATCGTTCATTGTTGGAAAGAAAATCCCCCTAAATAGTTTTCATTGAAGAACTCACAGAGTTCTGCAAAATCTCTCAAATGTGTCACCAAACAAGACTCAAAACAACAAAAATAATAATGCAAGAGTTGCCTGAGCTAAGCTGAATGCCTCTGACCCCAGCTGCTCCTTCAAGCCTTTCTTTCACCAGCACTAACACTGCCCTTGTTTTATTTCTTGCCCCTCCTGGGAGCCCAGCTAACAGGGCAGCAACTTGCCAATAAATCACGTGTAGAAACAAGAATTTGCCTGCAGCAGAGAAGCAGGGAGCAAGTACAGTTTCCCATTGCTGGCACGTGGGTGGCTTCACCCCTCTGACCAGGTGACCCCTTCCAGGGGTCAGCATCTGGCTGAGATGCCTTGGCTTCTCTCAAGCCTCTGCCTGGCCTTTGACACGGGCCAAGGTGTCGCTTTTTCCCCCCCTCCCATCCCAAGGCACAGGGAGGTGCCATCACCCCCCTCCCAGCCTGACTCCCCCACACCTGGGGCAGGTCAGCTCCAAACTTCTCTCACAAGCCAAGCAAAGAGTGTTCCAAGATTCCCGTGGCACTGGAAGAGCACGAGTTTTCCACCACATGTGAGATCTCTCTTGGGTCAAAACTCAGCACTGCTTTTCCTCCTTTTAAATATCTCTGCAGGAGGCCACCAGAAAGCAAAAGAATTTTCTAGAAGAAAAGCACCTCTGGTTCATGTCTCAAGATGTAAATGAGCAAAACCACCACGTGGGGTTTCCCAAAACACAGCATTTCACATTCAACATCTGCTTTTCCAGCCTTTCAGAGGCACCACTTTCTGTTCACTGCTCCAACCCCAGAGAGCTCTGGGGCTCTCCCAGCACAGGAGGGACCCACAAGCATCAGCCCAGCCACGATGGCATCATTTTAGAACTCAGAGCACACACTTAAAAGCTGTATTTTTCCTAAATGGATCTCTGCATACATTTCATTATTTTGTTGAACTGGAGCCACTGTGAGTGAAGGGATCATTATTCTAAAAGAGTAAACAAGGGCAGCTGCACATCCCTGCAAATTTTCAGTAGAAAAACACTCTTGACTGCAAAGGAGGGAGAAAACAAGACTGGCCTCCCAGGGCTGTTGTCTGCTCTCAGTTTAGCTCTTTTTGCCCCAGTCCTGGTTGAAGCTCATGGTAACATGTACCAACATGCTGGGTTTGAGGTGGAAACTGATAACACGAGACCCCAAAACCCCCTGGTGCAACAGGGCTGTGTGCTGAGCACCCCAGTACTGTTGGCCATAAGAAGGCTCATCCCAAGGCTGCCCCAGAGACTCTGCAGCTGCCCAGACCCTCACTCAGCAGTTCCTGAGCCAGGCTTTGCTTCTTCCCTTCCCTGAGTGTCGCTGTTTGAAGATTCCTGCAGCTGTGGGGTGGGGTGGGATAGGTACACAGGGAAGCTCCCACTCCTCCAGCCCACCACAGCCCTTGGCTGGCACATCCCTGAGGTTCCCACATCTAGCTGGGCTCATGAGAGCTCTCTGCCCTTCAGCCAGCACTTCCCCAGGGCAGTTGTTTCGCCACAGCATCAGCAACTTCCTTCTGCCTTTCACTTCCACCTTTTATTGCATTAAAAAAAAATAATGGTATTTCTTCAGAAAAGGACAGATAAGTTTTTATTCCCATCATCTCAGCACTCCTCATTTCCTCATCTTTCAGCTCCACTCCATCCCTGTGCACCCCTTGAAGGCTGAAGCATTAACATCTCTTTCCCCTGGATGAAAGGACCACCAGCACCCACCTTCATTTCACAGGATAAAGTTCATGGATGAACATCCATGAGGGAAAACATCCCCAAAGTATCACTGAGTCAAAGTGGGGGATGGAGTCCCTGCTGACCAACTCAAGCAGCTCAACCAGTGTTGTTAATCAAATCCATGAGGACATCCCTCCTTGAACACAGAGGGGAGAGAAACCAACTCAGAGCAGGAAAAGGGAGGGAATTATGGGATCTCAAGAGTTTCCACCAAGATGAACTATCATCTACAAACACCAAAAACCTGGGGGATTTCCAAGCAGAGAGCCTGGGGGAAGGCACCCTGGAATGGCTTCCCAGGGAAATTCCAGAGTCAACACAGCAGGGCCAGCAGCCCTGCACCCACAGCACCCTGGGGAGCTGCTGCTGGCACCCCACAACACCTCAGAGGATGGAGCAGGAGCAGCAAGGGTGGGAGCACTGCCATGGAACCAGCCAGAAAACAATGAGAGAGTGCAAAAATGGAATAGGTGGGAAAGGATAACAACCCTCTGTCTACCATGAACTCCCCAGGGACTCACAAATCTGGTGACCCCCTCAAAGCAAGCCCAGCAAAGCCAGGCCACATGTAGAGCACAAAGATCACCACCAGTTCCTATGCCAGTCCAGAAACCATGGGGTGGGAAGCCAGGGCTGTATTCCCAGGACATGAAAACTGCTGTCTCAGCAGATGGCACTTCTCTAAGTATTAAGCTCATCTAAGCAAAGTTTCTCCTCCTCCCATCTACTCAAGGGGTTTCATTTTGCAATGACACAATTAATCAGTCACCAGACCACACACCAGGAAAGGTATAAGCAAGGGGCACTCACCTAGATGAGGAGCAGATCCACTTTCCCAAGGTGTAAAGGACTTTATATCCCTTAATTATCAAGTTTAAGGAGGGAGGAAAAACATGAAACCCAAAGCAACACAAAAAAAGCCCTTGCAATTTTATGTGGTATTACAGAGCAAGAGGTGATGGGGCTTTCCCTCTCTCAGGCTTTTGAAGGAATAGTAATTAATTATCCTAATAACAAGAAGCTGAACCTTCCCCAGGAGCAGCCCCCTGATAGGACTCCTTGGCAATAGGTGGTTCCAAAGGTCCCCCATCATCTCCCCAGCCTTAAATATCAGGACCCCATCATGCCAAAAAAATAATTAAAAAAAATGAGATGGGAGGTTGATAAAAGAAGAGCTTGATTATTTTTTCCACATTTGAGTTCTGCAGATGGGTCTGAGTGTGTGGGATTTCAATTTGGGCTTTTAACAGAAGGAAAACCATCAGGGTGTTTCTCAGCCAGAGCAGCCAAAACAATCTGGGTTTTTTGTATTCTGCACTTGATACCCTTCCTCTCTTTTTGCCTCCTAATCCTGGGTTTCACCAAGGCAATAACTAATGGGGGGTGGATATAAAGCCCTGGTGGGTGAGTAAGTGCTGTGGGCACCACGGAATGAAATTCTGAGCTGCAGCTGCCAGGGCAGGGGGCTGAGGGTCCAGGGCAGGGATGTGCAGGGGGAGGGTTGGCTGTCCTGTGCTCCTGGAGTTGTGTGACAGTGACAGCTCATGGAGGCACCACCAAAACGTGATGCCAGCCCAGGAGCAGGGAGGAGAAATGCTCTGCCCTTCCACTGGAGTAACTACCAGACCACCATTACCACTGACCCAGCCAAATGTGACCCCTCCTTCCCAGGGCTCAGGTGGTCAAAGGGTGCCAAAAGGCAACTCAAACCAACCACAAGAACCAACCAAGCATTGCCAGCACTTGTCTATTTATATTTTTGATTTTATTTTTGATTTTTATTAAAAAACAACCATTATTAAAAATGAACCATTTACTGGAAGGCTTTAACCAGTGGGAACTCTCATTTCAATCTTGTGAACAAAAGGCAGCACAGTTATAACCCATAGGCTTAAAAAAAATTTTAAAAAAGAGAGAATGGTTTAAACCATAGCTTATAACTATGCAATTTTCTCATTTTCAAAAGAGAGGCTTTTGTTAAAAACCTTCAGTTCAGAATTTCATGGAAGACTTTTAAAATCCAAGGGAACAAGGAAGCACATGCTTGTTTAAAAATAAAAAAAGAGCACCTGCCCTTGGATGTATTTATCAAGCCCTAAACTGGGTATGTTTAAAATTGCAAAGTAGTGAATAGTTTTTATTTTAAAAAAAGAAAAAAAAACAATAAAACCCCAGAAATTAAAAAACCCAAAACATTTCCTCAGTCTGGGAACTTTAAAAGTCAAAACCAAATAAAAACGGTCTTAAAATATATACATATATATATGGCTTTCCTTTTTCTTTTTTCCTATCCATTTCACAGGAAACAAAAATAAATTTAAGGGTGATATTTGGCTTTAAAAAAAAAATGATTCTGTCCTTCTCTTCAGCTGTCAGCCAGGGCTGGTGGGAGGGAGACACTGACTTGTGGTGCTCAGACTCCTCCTGGGCTCTTCATCCTCGCCAGTAGCCGGGAGTAGACGGGAGCTGCCAAGGACAGGAGTGTTGGGTGGGACACACACAGGGCATCTCCCTGTCCCCTCCCCTCCCTGTCATGCTTAGAGCAAGACAACAAAATAAACCTCTTAAAGGGATGGGGGAGATATGATGGAAAATTAGAAATGAGTTAAGAGAAGTTGGGGGTTTTTACCTAATCGAGGATTCCTCTGAGAAACCTGCGTGGAGAGGAAAGTAGAAAGTTTGCATGAATACAACAAATCTCTGACAGTTGGCATGTCAATATATTGATCCTCAGCCTCCAAATACTATGGAGATATAGTACATACAGCATATATATATAGTATATATAGTATAATATATAGTGTATAATTTATAGTGTATATATATAGTATAGTATATAGTGTGTATATATATATACACTACACATACACTCTCTATATAGTGGGTATATATATACACACACACTATACATACACATATATCTGTATAGAATCACAGAATCACAGAATGGATTGGGTTGGAAAAGATCTCTGAGATCATCAAGTCCAACCCTTGGTCCAACTCCAGTCCCTTTACCAGATCATGGCACTCAGTGCCACGGCCAAGCTCAGCTTAAAAACCTCCAGGGATGGGGAATCCACCCCCTCTCTGGGCAGCCCATTCCAATGCCTGAGCACTCTCTCTGCAAAGAATTTTTTCTGCTCTCCAACTTCAATTTCCCCTGGCAGAGCTTGAGCCCATCGTGCCCCCTTGTCCTATTGCTGAGTGCCTGGGAGAAGAGACCAACCCCCACCTGGCCAGAACTTCCCTTCAGGTAGTTCTAGACAGTGGTGAGGTCACCTCTGAGCCTCCTCTTCTCCAGGGTGAACACCCCCAGCTCCCTCAGCCTCTCCCCACAGCACTTGTGCTCCAGTATACTATATGTATACTATATATAGTACCATGCCAAGGTTACATGCACAGTGTGCCACAAACTGAGGCTTAATGCTGCAAAATGTATAATATATAATTGAATCATGCAAGAAGAGAGGGTGGCTCATTGCACGGAACACACACACTCATTTCTCTGTAATTCAGCGTGTAAATGTGATATTATCTTCCAATCATTATGACCAGAATGGGGTTTCAGCAGTTCCACAGAGAGGTTTTTGCCCCTTACCTTGGACAGCGCAGAGGCCTGTTTGAAGATCTCTAATGCGGGGTCTGCAGGCTCATCACCTCGTTCTTGTGGCCTTGAAGCTGAGGGTGGGACAGGGAGAGCAGTGAAATACCCATCAAAGCATGCAGGCTGCTTCCTTCCTCTGCTTTCTGATGGAAATCCCACACCAGCATAACCCTCCTCACCAAACTAAAGCCATGGCTACGTGTCCCCACCCCCTCCCAAAGCAGCTCTGCTGTGACAAGGTGGCCCTGCATGGTCCTCCCCATGGACCTACCCTGGGGCTGTAGGACAGAGTTCACAGCATAAATCACACCATTCGTGGCCATGATATCACTTTCAGCAACAGGCTCCTTGTTGATGTGTATCACGTGGTTTTTCTGTTCAGGGAAAGAGGAAAATAAAGAGTAAAAAATGAGAAACTTTTGTCATTTCTAATGTTATTAAAAAAAATTCTATCATGCACATTGGCCAAGCTTTAGAAACACTGACCCTTCCATTTTTGTTGTGCATTTTCTTATGCACAGAGTGGGTCATGATTATTTATTTTCTGGAATGTTTGTCCCCCCTCAATAGAGGATCCTACATTCTCTTAACATAGTGCAGAGTTTGTGAGATGAAATCATACATCTAAATAAATCCTGCCTGTGTTAAGGGACCCCAAGCACAGATCATTTTCCTTACACAAAAAGGGATGTGTGAGCTGAACAAGCCATTCATTTCATTTATTTATGCTTTTTCCTGCATGACTCAGGGTTACATTTATAACAGCTCCTGGAAATCATTTACAATTGGTCTTCTGGGGGGAAAGCTGAGGCAAACCACATTTCATTCTTACTGAACACATGGCAAAAGTCCTTCTGCTACAGCCCAGAAAACGCTGTTTGGTGGGACTCAGCACATTTAGGAGAGGGTCCCACACCACCCAGATGGGCACAGACACACTTTGGGCCTTGGCATGGACAGCCCAGCCCAGCCCCAGCCCCAACCCTGCTGGGCACAGAACCCCATGCCAGGGCACTCACCATGCTGCCAGGGCACTCACCATGCTGACTTCCAGTTTGTCTCCCTGCAGGGACTTGAGCCTCACGAGGGCATTGACGGCGCCGCTCACCAGGATCTCGTCGGCCACGTGGAACTTGAGGAGGTTGGCAAGATCCTTGGCATTGCCTGGGGGGAGAAAACATTGGCATTTGCAAAACAGCACCAGTACTTACTTCCCATATTTCATGTGCTGGGATGGAATGATGTGGGAAAGACCATCATTTCCTGAAAGTGCAAAGAAAGAATTGAAAAACAAACAAACAAACAAATAACTGCCTCCCCCCCCCCCCCCAAAAAAAAAAAAAACCAAACCAAAAAACCCCAAACCAAAAAATAGGCAGAAGGACCTGGTTGGAGATACTTAGGACATTGAGGCCATTCCTGCCCTGGCAGGTCAGGATCCCAGCAAGTCCACAAGGACACTCTCCTAGTTTCCCGCTTTGGTCCCCACCAAACCTGCCCTACACATGAAATCCCTGTTTCTTGGGTTTTCATCCCTCCTCCTCTCCCTGTGCACAGCAGGAACCTGCTCCTCTTGCTGCTCTCCCTTCCCAGGGCAGTCTGAGACGACAGAGCAAAGCCCTGTGAAATGAGGAAGCACTTGGAGCAGCCTGGTGTTTGCAAATGTCACCAAGGCCAGTTGCACTTGGCAATAATCCTCACAGCTGGGTAAGAAGATGAAAAGTGCAGGAGAAATGTCACTAATGGCTCACAGATTGATGTCCTGATCTCCATTCCACTGAGTCTCTCCTCATCCAGCCATGTTTTGGAGTAGATTTTAGGACGATAAGATGCTTCCCCTTCACTATTTTCCAACAGCCCTTCTCCATCTTCTCAATCAGAGGATGTAATGTCCCTCACAAGCCCCACAGGCAGCTAGAGCAAAAGGTGGCTCCATCTACACCACCAGAGCAGCTCCCTCAGCCAGGGGGACCTTTTCTTTCCATGCTTTCAAGGCTTGCAGTTCAGCTTTTTTCCATGATGGTTTTCCTGGGGTGGCCACAGCTCAGACTGCATGTCCTCCCCAGCATGATTCACTTCTTCATCACAGGCATAAGCTAAATATTTGCATGAGAAAGGAACATCTGAAGTGTCCACATCTGGGAATCTTCATTCCTGCAGCCATTTACAAGAGCTGCAAAACAGTTCTGAAATATTTATATATTAACTGCTAGACTGGATGTGCAGTCTGATATTACCAGTTCTCCATCCCTGCACTTAAAAGGATAACCAGCTACCATGGGCAGATGCTTCCCAAATTATGATGTCAATGTTTGGTTGGGTTTAATGACATTACACTCAAATACCTGACATTGTTTCCAACCACAACCAGTTTTCGACATGAACAAAATAAAACATCGTGCTGCTTATCCAGGAGGGGGTTAATAAACATTCCCATGCTTTTTTCCACACCCAGCCTGTGCTTTTCAGGATTCTGGTCTTCATCTGAGCTAGGCTGGAATATTTGTTGTCTTCTCAGGATCAGACTGGACCTCCTGCTTTGTTTATGCACACACAGAAGGAGCAACAGCCCCAGCCTTTTGTTTCATACAGTGTAACTCGAGGCTGTTATGTGGACCATTGTCTTCTCCTTGCAAAATTTACTTCAGACACCCTGATCCTGCCTGGTTGAGAGTCACATTCTCACTTCTTTCATCCTGGAGAAAAGCAGAGACCTCAGCAGCAACTTTAGAAACACCTCAGAGTTATCTTGTTTACACCACCAGCCCAGCCAAGGGAAAGTCACTGCAAGTTTGTGACACTACAAACACATCTCCCCAGAACCCAGGCAGTGTAAGCCACACTTTGGGCATTCAGTGCCACTCTGTGCATCCTCAGCCATCTGCTTATCCAGATCAGTGGGGTAGGAAGCCCATGCTTCCAACAGACAGGGTCAAAGGATGAGATACAGCAGAGAAACGTGGCCATTCCTGCCAGTCACTCACAGCAGCTGCTCCCCTGAACACCCTCAAAAGGCTCATCCGTAAGTTTGTTCATCTGGATGCCCTCAAAAGGCTCACCCATGAGTTTGTTCATCTGGATGCCCTCAAGACCCTCAGCCTGAACACCCTCAAAAGGCTCATCCATAAGTTTGTTCCCCTGAACACTCTCAAAAGGCTCACCCTGAACAGCCCTAAAACACTCACCCATGAGTT
>JAJPCS010000204.1:562911-577354 GCA_021164005.1 Willisornis vidua nigrigula
ACCCATGAGTTTGTTCCCATGAACACCCTCAAAAGGCTCACCCTGAATGCCCTCAAAAGGCTCACCCATAAATTTGTTCCCCTGAACACCCTCAAAAGGCTCATCCATGAGTTTTTCCACCCTGAACACCCCCGAAACACTCACCCATGAGTTTGTTCAGCTCCCCCTGGGGCATGGCTCGGAAGGCCTCGTTGGTGGGAGCAAACACCGTGAGGGTGCCCGGCCTGTTGAGGTTCTCGGTCAGCCCCGCAGACTGGATCGCAGCCACCAACGTACTGCAACACAAGCACAGCAAATGCCTCACTACAAACCACTGCTTTGGTGCTCCCTGAGGGTGCTCTGAGAGGGCTGTGAGGTTACAACTGCAACACCCTGCTGGGGTCCAGCAAATCAGCTCATCAAAATGTTGCTCAGGTAGGAAATGAGCCTGGGAGGTCCAAGCAGAACATCTGAGAAATGGCAAAGCGACCTGGGAATGTTGACTCCTTGGGGACCAAATGGGAGTGTGGAGACACAGAGGTCTGGCCACAGTGGCTCTGATGGGCACAGAGGGATTCAGAGCCAGCTTCTTACCGGATTAAGGGAACCACACACTCCTGGCTCACAAGTCTTTGAGGGTTACTTGAAGTTTCACTCCCTATAATTTAGGGAGACCACGGTTTTGGATGCTCTATGTTACAAAAATCATACATATAGCCATGACTACAGCCCATAATAATAGAAACTGCTTTAGCAGCTCTTCCTCTCCTAACTAGCACTTGGGAAGAGCACAAAGGTCACCTGAAGCGATGGTCTGCCTTGAGAACATCCATCACTGAGCCAGTTGGCGGAGTCAACATTTTGTCCACGCTGAACAAGGTCCCAAACCTTCCCCTCTTGTCATGGGCAGCAATGCAGGCATTTTCAATGCAAAGGTTCTGCAAACACAAGGACAGAAGAAATATACTTTATTAGCATGTGCTTCCTAGGAGGGAATTTTATGCTTTCCATGATGCTCATTGACACATCAGAACATGGAGCGTTGCTCAGCCAGGCCGAGCACAGCACCCTGGGAGGACTCACATTGCGGTACACAAAGACTCTCAGCTCCTTGTCCCCCAGAGTCTGCAGCTTCTGCCCATGGTACAGGTATTTAGAGGAGAGCTGGTCTTTAACAATGTGGTTCAGGAGCAAGTTTCTCATGTTGCTGTCAATAACGGGGAGTCCATCTGCAGCAAAGAGCATGAAAAGAACAAATGAGTCACTTAAAATGACTACTGAGACATTAAAAACCACTCAGAGTATTACCCACAGCAGTTTTGAAGTGTAAAGCTGGATGCCACTGCCTATGGCTGAGGCATTTGAGAGAGAGGATTTGCATGTTTGTGTGCTAAAACTTGGCTGAAGATTGTTTGAAGGAGATCTGTGGCCCAAACTGATGGAAGAAAGGGATTTAATCCCCGGTTTACCTTTGAACACCTCATTCACTGGGGCAAGGAGGGTCACTTGCTCACTGCCAGTTAGATGAGAACTGAGACCAGCTTGTCTGAAAAGGTCTGTAGACTTGGAAACTTCAGATTCTTGTGCCAACTCAAACAGAGTCTTAGCTGAAAAGAAAAGCAACACACAGTAAGTAACCTTGCCTTAAGGGCAATCCACCCATTGCTGTGCCCTCTAAATCCAGTATTTCCTTGGCAAAGCAGACAAAAGAAAGGCAACAGACAGAGTGATGCAGAGAGGCACCAGCACCTGAGTCTGGGATCAGCAGCTCGTTAACAAAATGCACGACGCCGTTGGTTGCCAGGATGTCCTTGTTGGCAATGATGGGCTTCCCGTTGAGGGTCAGCTCTTCCCCACTGCAGCCCACGTCCAGGGTGGTCCCTTCCAGTGTCTCCATGGTCAGGCCAGCGATGATGGCCTCAGCACACATGGCTGACTTCAGGATGTGATGGTTCAGCAGGTCTGTGGGAGAGGCAGAGGTCTCAGTGAAAGTATTGCGGCTTTTAGTGTCCTGTTCAGTGGTCTGGGGCTCCACTCCATAGAATGCAGCCATTTTAAAATGTGCTGATTTTAATTCAGCAGCCTGTGAAATAAAGTGCCTGAAAAGAGCGATTTTTAAACACCTTTGCCAACTTCAAAGGGCTTTGTGTGGGTATTGGACTCATTTGTCTTGGGAAGTTGCATTGATTAGACACTCCTTTTCTTGCATCATGATGGATCAACAGAAATCACCTTCACTTAAAGGAGTGCTAAAAGAAAACTCAGAAGAGGGACTGCTTCACTCCCCCCTCCAATTCTGGATGTCACTCTCTCTGCCATGTCTACACATCTACAGCCAAAGAGGTCTGGGCTGTCCAGCTGAAAAAGGTGGAGTGTGTCCCATCTGTTTACTGTGCTGCTGTCACAGCCTGGCAAGGAGCTGCTCAAAAGTCCTTGAGAAGGAATTTAGAAGAACTCAAAACTACTCTCCAGTCTCTCAGTGGACTCAGTAAACAATCACTTACCCCTCAGGGCTTCTGGGTCCCCCAGGATCCTGTTCAGGGTTTCTTGTGGGATCTTCTTAAAGGCTTCATTGGTTGGAGCCAGGAGTGTGTACTGGCCCTCACTTTCCAGCAAGCTGTTGAGGTCAGACGCAGCCACAGCAGCCTTTGGAGAAACCAGGAGAGGGTAAACCACATTCAGACAGAGGACAAAGGTCAGAAAGTTTGCCCAGGCACACACTTAGAGCCAGACTTATTAAGGATTTTAAAATTTCAGAGGAGTTACAAAAAATCCTGAATAGCTCCTTTCAGCACTTTGGTCCCTTTACACATTTGACCCAGTGCCATGGTTCTCTTGTGTTCCAGAAATTTGATTACAAGAGCCCTTTTTTTTTTTTTTTTTGGCAAGACTGAGCTCTAGTTCACATACCCTGGTATGCCTGGAAAGGGTCACAGCAGTTTCAGGGAATAATTCAGATCAGATCCCACAGCTGGCTAACTGCAAATCCCCTGAGCATTTTGAGCTATTCCTTAACTTGGCAAATACCAAGGCAAATAAATTGGTACACATCAAATAAGGCTGGTTAATGTCTCCAAAGGCTGAGACTCCCATGCAAGAGTAAGGAGACACACTCAGTCTACAGCTCTTCTCTGAACAGCCATGGCAGAGGGACAATTATTCTCATTGCACTGATATCAAATAGTTCTCTTCCTAAAGCAAAATGAGCAATGTTGGTACAAGGACTTCATCAGCAGCTGTAGGGTCACAGCTCTGGACACCACCAAAGCTTGTCAGGACAGTTCACTGGGAGTGGGATGACTGAACATCTTCAAGGAGCCCTGGAGACCCGTGGGTTGACTCACCCGAAGAGTTTCCAGGCTGTCCTCAGTCTCAATGATCTGCTGGATGGTGTTTGTCGTGGTGGCGATGACTTTGTCGATGACATGAACCACTCCATTGGTGGCATGATGGTCAGCTTTCAACAGCCTGGCACAGTTGACAGTCACAATCTGCAGGGGGAAAGAGCCACGGGGTCTTATGTGCACTAAAACAAGAAGGTAAAGCAGCCTCTGCTGCTTTTCTATTTTCAAGCACAGTGAGCGCTTTAATATTGAATCAGCGAGAGCAGAAATGTGGTTTCCTAAAGAAACACACAAAGAGCGAGAATGTTTCATCAAAATGTTTGAAACATTTCATGTTTAAAGAGCTTTGAAAATAATGAGTGGTTTTGTCTATCCTCAATTGTCAAAACTAAGCAAATATGCAAGAACCAATACTTGGACAAGCAGTGTGGGCAACTGCCCTGCAAGAGCATCAAGGAAACTCTAAACATTCTTTTTAAATCTCTTCAATCAGTAGTTGTCAACCTACACATTAGAGAGTCCTGGGGGTCCAGGGATGGTGGAGGGGCTGCAAGGCAGGCAGAAAACAAGCCCACTGTGGACAGGTTTAGTATAAGGAAGAACTTCTTTCCTGTGCAGTGACCAAGCACTGAACAGATTGCCCAGAGAGGAGCACTGAAGGTACTTAAGAACTTTCTGAACACAATCCTGTGCCATGTGCTCTGGGATGACCCTGCTGGAGCAGGGAGGTTGAACCAGATGACCCTCTGTGGTCCCTCCCAGCCTGACCCACCCTGTGACTCTGGGAATGCCTTACCCCATTGGGATAGTGGTGAATCTGGATGGGCAGGCTCTGGTACATGGAGTTGAGTGTTGTCCCATGTTTCAGATCATCCGTGAGGACACGTTTGTCCACCATGTGGTAGCGGAGGGCGTTGAGCAGCTCAATGTTGACATTACTGACTAAGGAATCCAGAGTTTCCTGAAGATCAGAAAAATAAACTTTCCAGTACTGAGTGCAATTAGCCAGTGGTTAAAGAGGGCCAAGAGGTCTGGCTGCACTCAGGGTCTTCCAAAGTGAGGGGGTGTGCCTGGCTATTGAGTGATGCATTCAGCCTCACACCATCTGTGCAAACTAAGAGCTCAGCTTTCTCAAATCTCTTGCCTCACAACAGCAGCCAACAGCTCTGCCACCCTCCATCCTTGGCAGAGAAAGGGATGGTGGCAGCTCCAGTGTGGCATCATGGCATTGAAATGAGCACTAAAGCAACAGGGCCAAGGACAAATACATAAAAAGACCTTTCCCAGCAGTATCATCCCTGCAAGGGGCTCTGCTGGGGCAGGTTTGGGGGAAGGGTTTATAGTAGAAAGCCAAAACGATGTTCCCTCCTTGCCTCAACAGTTGTTAATTAATTATGGACAAGGATTTAAATGTGGGAGGTAGATGTAAAGGGGTTGTACAGTTATGACTCTGCCCTGCTCACAGGGATGCTCCTCTGGGGTGGGAGCACCAGCAGGACTGCAGTGACCATTTCAGGAGTGGAAGTATCACAGAGTGAGAAAATCAAAATGAATGTAAAGGAAATTTATGTGCAGTTGGGCATGATGTGGGAGTCCCACTGATGTGGGAGTCACCAAGGCTCTGGTTGGGACTGGCTGTTTGTACAGACTAAGAACAACCAGTGTGGCAAGGTAAGGGTCACAAGGAAAACTGAAAGGGATGGAAAGCCCTCCATGGCATCCACATCTCTCCAGTGCTGGGATCCTTCAGAAGCAAATCTCTGGAGCTGACAGACTAGTACAGTGACACCCATTTGGGAATGCACAGTCCTTCCTCTGTCAGGACTGTGACTATTCTGCCAGATGGGTCTGGATCCAGACCCCTACAGAGCTGGATCTCCATTCCAGAAAGCCAGAGGAAGAGGAGAAAGCAGAGGAATTACATCTTACAGCAGACAAGGATGCCCAGGCCTCGTTACTGGGAGCAAAAATGGTAAAGCTTCCAGGTCCTTCGATTTCTGGCCTCAGGTTGGAGCGGTCGGAGTAGAGCTGTGTGGTGGCAGAACCAACCACTCCCAGGGTTTCATAGATGTTGGAAAGTGGCAGGGCTGAAAGAAGAGAAGGTCATGTCCCCAACACATCATTCATCCTTCTGGCTGAATTAAAGCAGAGCTGCTGGTGGGAACGCTTGGGGAAATGAAGCACATCAGGGCACTGGTGTCTGTTCATTAAGTAGATAATAAATAATCACAACCTCACAGTTTCACCCTCAATTACATCAGCATAATCCAGGATCTGCTGCACCTCTGCAGGTCTGAATGGACTTTGGATTGACATGGATGGGAGCTGAGACAAGCAAAGACAGTGATTTCTTTCACTCAGTCTTTGTTTGTACTCAGGATTTTGGGATTTGATGTTGGGCACTGCTGGTCTCAGTCTCCACTGACCCACCTGCACCAGCCCACGTGGTTAAGTGGGTAGAAGGTGTTCAGAAGGCAAAAGCACAGTATGGCTTTCTTTAATAAACCCAGTTAATTGCCTCCCAACCCCCACCAGAGGCTGAACTTTATTTTCTCCTAAATACAATTTTGCTGACCCCGTGCTTGCCAAAACGTCCAAGGCCAGGTTTGATGGGCCTTGGGGCAACCTGGGCTAGTGAAAGGTGTCCCTGCCCATGACAGGGGGTTGGAACTAGATGACCTTTAAGGCTCCTTTCCAAACCAAACTAGTCTGAGAGTCTCTGAAAATAAAAATGAGCAGAGATTGGCAGAGCTGTCTGTTACTCTCTCACTCCTTTGCATTGTACTTCCAACACGGCTGTATCACTGACTGGATTAAGTAGTTCTCTATGGCCCTCCCATGCTTGATTAAGTTTAATTATATCCAAGGTTCTGAGTTGTCTGGAACATTTATCAAGCTTTGGAGCTGATCTGGCCCTCATCTGGTGCTCCACCGAGTCCATTTTGGACTCGTTCATAGCAATATTGTGCACAAATTGCAAAAATCAAATCCACTTTCAGCAATTTTCTACCATTTCCCTTTACTAGGCAGCTGTACAATTTGAAGGAGTCCAAAAAATGTCAAACTTTATTTTTACCAGCTGGGCAGCCTTTTTCTCCAGGAACTTTTTCATATCCAGGACAGCACTCGTAACTGATGACTCTGGAATAACAGATGGATATGGCAGATTAACCAGCAGTGTCTCACTGCTTTTTCTCTGTTTGTTACAGTTCTTGGTGCATCCAGACGTGGGGCTGTTTCCAAGCAGACTCTTCATCAGAAATACAGACTTGAACAACAGACAAACCACAGTTTTTATCTCCTTGGGGGCTGCAGGTTGCCAATTCCTCCACAGAACAAAAGCAGACACAATTTCTTTTCAAAACCACACTTTGCAGGAGACTTTGTACAAACAGTGGATGAAAAGGGATCCCACAGTGCCAACAGATAACCTATGCAAGGCTGCCAGTGCTGGGTCATCAGGGCACATTTCCCATGGGATTTGGGGATCTCCTTGGCTGACTGACGCTGTCACATCTCATCACTGTTTGGGCTACTCCAACGTGGCTGCTTGAGCAAACCAGCCAAGTGTTTCCCCCTCATTTCACCCCAGTCTTGTCCACCACCAGAAATTATTTGCTGACTTATGCAAAATCCACAAGACAGACCCGGAGGGGAAGGACAACCCTGGTCTTGGATGAATGTGCTTGGCACAAGGACCTGGGAAGAGCCCTGCAAGGAGGAGTTTCACCAGTGGTGGCATGAGCATCCATGGCCACCCGGGCAGTGCCACAGCACAACCACAGCCATGTCAACACCCCCAGTGCAGCATTTCCTTCTGGCTGGCAGCAAACTGTGCTCTGGTTAAACACTTTCCCCCAGGAAAACCAAAGGGATCACAGAGTCCGTCCTGGGGACTCAAGGCTGTCCCATAGATTTGCAGACCATAAATAAAAATCATTTGATTCTCAAAGCTGGTTATTTGAGGGAATATGGCTTGATATTAATAGGGAAAAGAAAAATAAAGGGGGGAAAAAATCAATCCAGACTTTGCCAATTTATCTTTCACAGGGGATTCTTTCACCTACTGGTGTGAAAGGAGAGCAAGGCCACCTGATGGATGGGCTGAGAGGGAATAGGTGTTGCTCACAAAGACAAGCAGTTCCTCTGTGCTCCTGGTTGGATTCGAGGCAAGTAGGATGCTGCATGGCCCAGGCTCAGCACACTCTCTCAAAGAGAAAGGAAAACCCTCCAGCTTCAGAGATTTGTCATCATTTTAACACTGTTAACAAACAGTGGAAATGCCTGGGGTTTAAGAGAGAATTCTTCAGGGTAATTAAGAGCCAGTAAGTGAAACAAATACCTGCTTTTCTGTGACAGAAGCAAATAAATTCTGTGTCACGGTTTCCTAAGAGAATTACAAAGCAAACCCAGACTGATTGTCTAGACATTATATATTCCATGTGGGAAAGAGCTTGCCTAAAGCAATCCCTTCCTTTGACTACTGGAGATCTTAACACCCTGCTGCTCCACTTTCCCCAGCCCCCCTGTCTCCTGTTCATTGGAAACACACACTTTCTCCCCCCACCACTTCCCTCCCCTACCTCCAATTTGCCTTTTTTTCACCCTAGAAACTAAATCCAGTCTAGACAGTTCCCTTGGTTCAGACCTGTAATCAAAGACGAAGAGCTGATTAAAGAGAAATCATTCCGAAGTTCAGCATAAATAATTCCTGAGGCTTTCAAAGCCTTCTTTATGGATCAGTTGGAGATTAGTGAGCTGCCTGTGGCACAGCAGCTCAGGGCTGCCCCAGCCCCCAGGCTCCTGCCAGGAGCAGAGGACACCAGGCAAGGATGGAGGGATCTGCTCTAGTGAAGTGTCTCTGCCCATGACAGGGGGATGATGTAGAAGGTCCCTTCCTACCCAAACCATCCTGTGGTTCTGTGACTGCTTTCCCATGGGGTTTTGGCATCTCCAGCACAAAGGGAAGCTGATGGCAAGAAGCACCAAGGTAGGAGCAGGGCCAGCTCCACTCATGCAGGGACTCCTTCAGCTCCCCTGTCTCCCTTGGCCACCAAAGGTGACCTTCAGCACATCAGGGCACCATCCTGAGCACCAGAGAGCTCCTGCAAAGGGCCAGGTGGGCAAAGAGGTGCCCAGACAAGTGGTGGCACCAGCAAGGAGCCAGAGATGAGGATTGTAAAACACATCTTCAGCTTCAGGCACTTGGCCTCCCACGGCTGGTGGATTTGGTGGAAGAACAAGACCAGCCAGCCCAGAGGCATCGCTCAAGGTGGGCACAGGGCATCCTGCACTGCTCCTGCAGCACCTCCACCCTCAGGGAGGAGCAGCAGAGCTCTGGCTGAAGGTTATCCTGATCCTACACATCCACAGGGAGAGGCTGCTCCTTTCATACACCCTCCTGCTCTGCTGCCCAGGGAGGAGGGTTTCCCCTGCACACCCCCAGCCACTGCCCCACACAGGGAGTTCTGCACAAAACCCTCTGGGACTGCCCAGTCCATCCCCCTCCCTGGGGTCTGCTCAGTGGCTACAAACCCCCACACTGGGCCACAGCAGATGCCAACAGTGGGGGTTACTCAGCACTGCCCTCCCACAAAGAGCATTTGTCACCCCCTCTGCAGCACCTCCAACCACGATTTCCTGACCTCCTCATTGAGTAACTCCAAGTTAAACCCACAGTTTTTCAGTTTGGAAACCCTGCATTTCTTCAATGTCTGCCTGCAGAAGCAAACTCCCTGCCTTTTATTAGTCATTGTTCCGCTGCTGTTGCATTCTTAGGAGCTGAAATTAAAATTTAAATGCATTTTTCAAGGTAATAAAAATAAGCTCAGGCATATATTAGGGAATAAAGATCCATTCGTAATAATTTCCTGTAATAAAGCCCATATGCTTTGTTTTTGCAAAAGAAGTGCCAGAGAGTAATTTTTTTCCTAAAATGAGGAAAGTACTTTGGATACAAAAAGGAAAGTTAATTTTAAACATAGAAAAAAAAAGTATTAATGGGTTATTCCTCAAAAAATAATTAAAACCAACATTTATAAGTTGTCTTTTCATTCTCAAGACAAAAAAGGGTGTGGGGAGATGTTCCACTGCAACCCCAATTCTGGCAGAATGAATCCAGTGTGTAAGGGAGGAAGAAAAATATAAAACACAGAGACAAAATGCTGAGAATATACTCTAAATAAACGATTTCTTTGGGTTTGGAATAATCAGCAGTGGAAAACTACCTAATTACCAAAGCAATCTCGTTTCAGTGCTCATTAAAATCAAAGCAGTGTCAAACTTCTTGCCAACTGTCTTATCTCACTTCATCAGCAAAGATAAAACCTGTACATAAATCCTCTGCCTGATTTCTCCCTAACTGTGTGAGCCAACACTTCAGCAAAGAGGAGAAAAACAATGAAAAAAACCCTAAAAAAGGCAGATAAAGAGGTAGGATTCTTCTTCTGATGCATGAGTTGAAATTTCCATCGTGAACATCCAGCACTCCACCCTCTGGGCCAGAAGGTGCCTCTGAAGCCTCCAAAGTCTCCCCAGCAAGTGGTAACCCATTTGTTTCTCTACCAGCTGCATCCTCAGTGACTGAGCCCTCTCCCCATGAGCTTGGGGCAGCCACCAGAAGGTGATGCACCTGGACACCAAGCACATCTGCCTTTTCCAAGCTGGCTTTCCTTGCTGCTCCAGTTGCTCTGAGCCTCCCCATGCAGGATGTGCTCATCCAAGGAGGAGGGAAGTTCTGCTACAGCCTTGCAGCAACTTCTCTGCCTTCCTCACTCAGGGCTGGCTTTCTCTGCTCTGAGCCAGCTCTGCAGGAGCTCAGTTTTGCTTCAGGGCAGTCCCTGGTCCCTCACTGACCTCTCTCCCCACTACCTGCTTGAAACAGTGTTCAGAGAAGGAAAAGAAAAGAAAGCAAAGCAGCCAAAAGTATCTTCCCAGAGCCAGGTACCTGCACCTGCAGCACACACACAACTTGAGGCACCACTGACCCTTGGAGCAAACAGGGAGGACAACAGCCAGGGCAAATGTGAAGTAGGTGAGAGGGGTCAACTGTCTCCTCCCTCAGGACTGCTCTTCTCACAGGTGGGGAAAACCTTTTAGGAGGAGGAGAGAAATGACCAAGCTTATCCAGTTCCACCACTCACCCAGGGCTGATGGAGCAGATCCCTCTGCCAACAGGAGGACCAAGCACAAGCTTCAGGACAGGTCTGCTGACTACAGATCCCAAGCAAAGACTGGATCCACCCAGTGATGCTGACAAACATGCCAAATCCTGACTTTTTCTGGGATTTAAAGGCATGTGGTATTCTCAAAACCACTCATGAACCAGCTCAGTCCCACACAACGGGCCAGTTTCAAGGGTTCATGCTGAGCACCATCAGGTGTGCCCTCCTACTCTCTGGGTGCTGAGGCACTGAGCATCAGGGTCCTGCCACTGGGGCAGGAATTTGAGTGCTGCAGCACAATGGATCAGGTCCTTTATGGCCCAAATTCCTCCTGATTGCTTCCATACGCCAGGCTCACCACGTCCAGTGGGAGCCATCACCAGCTAACCTTTGTAATCAGAGCTGTCCCAGGTCCTCTGGAAAATCTGAGTCAAGGCACATGGCTTTTGTTCTGCCCCAACACTCCTAAAGGAAAAACTAGGGCCCAGGATCAAGAATGGCTGGGAGGAGAGAAGACAATAACACCCATTGTGGAGATGATGCGAAGCAAAGAACAGTGAGCAAATTCCGTGGGTAATGGAAAGATTCTCTCATAGGTTAACAGGCAGGTTAATGCTCTGTGTGCTTTTCTCTCAGTGATGCATCACTGGATTAGACACTTGGGTAAAAGCAGAGAAGAGGTTACCCCATCTCCTCAAGTGAAATCAGGAAATGCTGCCAGATGCCAGTTGTTACACCTCCTTCTGGAGATAAGTGGATGAGTTTGTCTCTGCCAAATACAGCTGCACACTTGGGTTATGTGAGATTAGTGTCTCACTTGCTTTAGAGCTAAAGAAATCCGTAGCTGGAGTGCTTTTTCTTTCAGTGGTGACAGCAGCAAAGCTATCCCACATCCACAGCTGAGTCATGTTTTCTTTGGAGACATACAAAGCTACTCTTATCAGAAGAGGCAACGATGACACCGCATTGCTGTGCCATAATCCTGTCCACTCTCTGTCCAAAAAAAGCCATCATTCACCAAGATGACAGCCTGAACTCTAAGCACACAAGTTAAGCCTTCCCAGATTTGTTGGGCTTGTAGAATTAAGGGGAGTGGGATTTTACAATATTGCCTCTCTTTTATTCTGTTTTTTTTGCTGTAAAGACAACTGGACACAAGGAAAACCACAACACGTGCAATCTACATGGTACATCCAGCAATACATTTTCTTAAAGTACAGAATTTTCCTCCTTAGGAAAAATTCATGGGAAGTACAATGAAAGGGCAAAAGCTGTGCATGGTGACAACTCCTGGTTTGCCTCCCTGTTGCAGACCAAGCTCTAGGGAGACCGCACACACCAATATGATGTTCAAGCAAGATCTACCTAGAGCTTGGTCTGCAACACCTCCCTCCTCCCCACACCAACATCAGACACCTGAAATGAAACTCAGTGGCCAGGCATCAACAGCTGAAGTAATGACAGCAACCAAAACCTGCACTAAAGGACAGCATGTTCCTATGGATACAAATACAATTTACATTGGACCACAATGGAAACACATGGGAAGATTTTCTGCTGTCTGTCCTTGACCCTGCAGATCCAGGACCACACCTGGCCCACAGCTCTGATCCCCACAGTCAGGACTGCCCAGGGCATCTTTGCACCAGTCTTGGGTGTTGTGGTGGTCCCTGCTGGAGTGAGGGCCAGCAAATGGGTCTGAAAGCCCAGCTTGGACTACACCAAGGAAAAAGACTGTGCTCCTGCTCTGCAGCCTGGCAGACAGTCAAGCATGCACAGCCTTAATTATCTGCTGACTGCATCTTTCAAAAGAATGTCCCGAGGCTGCTTACACAGAGACTTTATGCAACAGCTACTTGAATCTTATTGTTTGCAATTTTAGACGTGGAATTGGCCTGCAAGTCTGATTAACTTTCCTGGTGGAGTCATCAGAGAGTGTTGGCTAAAGCTGACACTTCTTTCCCCTTATTTCTGCTTTCCCTTCCAAAGCAAACAGATGGAGATGAATTTTACGCTCTCTCCAATATCCATCAGCTCTGGGCTGCCTTTTTCCCCCTCTTTTTTATTTCTTAAATCCAGGCAGCATTGAGTCTAGCATGGAGAGAGGCAGGGCTAAGTCCTAGAAAACATCTGGCACACACTTCATTGCAGCACTGAGAGCTATATAAGTATATATAGAAATGCAATTAGAATAAACCATCAGGGCTTGTATTTACATGGCACTTTCCATTCTCACCATCAAAGCGTTTCAGGCTCGGGTTTGCCTTTTGAGAAAAACACAAACATTCCTCAGGGAGTAAAAAGCTAAAAGACTTCTTAACACATATGAAAACACACACCATGGGGTCTGACATCCCACGTCCCCACAGCACCTGCTCCCCCCAGCCAGCACCCACCTCCAGCAGGGGCTTTGGGGAGGCCCTGGTGGGCCCTCAGGTACTCACGTGGACTTCCCACAGATCTTCCTCTGGTACCACTGCTTGCAGTTGGTGAAGTATTTCCTGTTCGTGCCAATCAGCTTCTGCACTGCACACACGTTGGGGCTGCAGGGGAGGACAGAGCACAAGGGGGTCCTGTGAGCCTCCCACCCTGCAGTGCTGACCCCCAGCATGGGGCCAGACCCCACTGACAGTGCCCCAAAAGCTCTGCTGGGGTTGCAAGGCTTTGAGAGCTGCAGGTCAACTGGATTTGAGCATATAAGGACTATGGTGAAGTGGAGAAAGAAATGAAAGGAATCTCTTCTCACTCTGCTACAGCATCTTTTTCTTCACAGAGTGCAAATTCTTGACTTTTTTTTCCATGTTCCACCTCTCACCAAAATACAAAGAAATTAAGTTAAAAATAATACTTTGCTCAGTATATACATGGTGAACAGCTACTTAAAATTTGGGATCCCAGCTACAACCTGAGCAAGTTATGCAATAATTCAAATATTTCCAAAAGGAACCATTACTTTAGTGCTTAGGACACAAAAAAGGACAGATGTTTATCAGCCTACAGACCTACACAAAAACCAGAGTGGGTACTTTTGCTGTATGACAGACTCAGCTGACTCTGGACAGGGATGCTGAGCTGAATGAAGGGAAAATGAGCAGTGGCACTGCCCTCCCCTGTTCCAACAGGTATGGCAGCACAGACCAAGAGTGGCTGTGTCAGCCCAAAAGGTCCCAAGAGCTCCTGCTCACCCAGAAGAGCTGATGGTTGGTGTTCCACGTGTGACTAACCCTGCTGAGAGCTGACTGCAGCCTTTCAGCTTTCTAAGAAATGGTATGACTGTGAGCAAAGATGTGGTCAGGCAGGAGCTGGGAGTTTCCTTGCTGCTGGTTTGGCCAGCACAGCATTTCCTTACTCTGCCTGGCTCACCATCCCTGTGGTCTGTGGCCAGCAGGCCTGGCCACTGGTGTGGGTAACACACAGTCAACATGTGAGATGTAATTTATGGATCTGGGTTGCAAGGCCATCGACTCTCTCTGGGCTTGAGCAGAGGTGTAGCAAAAGCTCAAGGAAGCTGAGGATGCTCAGCTGAACTGAGGCTGGATTCCCAACCATGTTCCCACCAACACCATGCCCCAGTTGGAGCAGCAGCACCAAAAGTACGTGCAGTATTGGCTGCCAAGCAGATGAAGGGGAAACAAATAATTAAGCAAAACACATAAATCATCATCACTTCAGCCCATCAGAAGTGCTCTGTGCCATCCAAGGCAGTGTTTTCATTTGCACAACTCCAAATGGGACCTGGAGATGCTCTTGCAAAGGTCTTGTTGATCTGTTCAGGAGAACAGCCTGTCTCACGCTGAGTCTGACCGAGACACTGCCCCTTGCCCACCAGAACCAACAAAAGCAGAGCTTGCAGCCCAAGCACCAAGTCCTCCTGTGGCCGTGCTTGCTTTTCATGGGCACCTCAGAACGGGCCAGCCTGCCCATCATTAGCATGAATTAACCTGAGGGTCTCCCCTC
>JAJPCS010000204.1:577364-632940 GCA_021164005.1 Willisornis vidua nigrigula
AATTAACCTGAGGGTCTCCCCTCTGCTGGCTGACGGCAGTGCCAGCCCCTGCGGGAGCCTGGCTGGCCCTCAATGACAGCCTTTGTTGGTGCAGCTGCCACGGGGTCCTGCGGAGGTAGATCTGCCCCTGCACAGCCCTGGCACCTTCATCCTGCCCTGAGGGCACAGACAGGGCCTGTGGGACCTGGGGGCACTCAGCTCCTCGTTTTCCTCAGTACTGTCATACCCAGGAATGGTGGTTTGTTTCTGTTTGAAAGCATTTAATTCACTTTCTATATTTAAGGCAGGGGACAAGGAGCAAGAACCTACTGAAAAAAAAAAAGAAGTTAGAAATCACAAAGCCAAACTTTCAGCTGGTGCAAACTGGCCTTGGCTCAGCAACTTCTACCCCAAATCATCACTTGGAGAGCTGTGTGTGCTCTCTGACTCAGCCCACCTTGGCCACCCGGCCCCGCCGTGCCGAAATCTGGTTCCAATTACGTCGAAATTCCAAAGCTTGCCTCGATTGCAGCGTCTGGCTGACGGCAGTGGACAATCCCCCTAATATTCATCTTGACAAGCCTGGCTACTGAAGGACTTGTTTGATCACTTCCCCTGTATCCCCAGGAGCAGCCTGCCAAGAAAACCCTTGTGCCTCCAGGACAGCAGTGAACTGCCTTGCTCCCTCCTCCCTGCCTGGGACTGCAGCTCCATGAGGCTGCTGCTCCCTCCCTGACTTATGGGGGAAAACTTCTTCCCAGTTTTTCCTCAGTGTGGAAGAATCCCCCCTCAGGACCACGTTATCAATGATTCCTGCAGGCAGGCTGTAGTAGCAGCTCCCTGCATTGCATGTTCTGGTGCTTTGCCCAGTCTGGCTTAAAATGAATTTGTCAACACTCTTCCCTCTCCTCGTTGGAGTTCATCACCTCTGCCATGCCGTTCCCAGCCAGCCACGCTGACTCCAGGATAAAACTGCCTATTGTTCCCTTTCAGCCAAAGCCTTCCAGTTGGCAGCAGCACAGCTGGGAGCTGCTGGGAGAGGGGCTGCCCTCGGGAAGAGGCTGAGAAGAGCCGGACTTAATGCACAGCCCCAGCTACCTGCAATCAGTATGACCATGAACCTCCACACCGATCTGTAGTGCCCACAAAGCTGGGTGGCTTTGGGGAGAGCACTCCTACATGTTCACTTTCAAATGCTAATACTCCTTATATACTTTCTAGCTCCTCTCACTGACTTGAGCTAACTCACTTTTTAAAAAGTTAATTAAGATGTACAAGTTTTTGCTGTAGAGCCAAACTCTGCCTCCCAACTCGCTCTCGGTTCAATAGGGGCATTGATGGTGGGGGGGATGCTCACAGCAAAGGGTGGCAGCCCTGGTTGCACATCCCTCCAGAGCTCCCTCCTGCAAGCAACACACCGTGCCTCACATCCAAGGTATTTCTGGCTGGTTTTGTGTTGCTGTATCTCTTTGGCACATCATTAATCAATGCTCAAAATCCAGTGGGCATGCAAAAATGAGCTGGGTATAAATCACTCTCTCCAGCAGAACGGGACCAGTGAGCAAAGTGCTGTGGTCACCTACACTGGGTTTATCTCAGCATAACTCAGTTCAGATGGAAACCCTGGCAGACCAATGCCTTGAGTTTTCCCAAGTTCTCAGGCACCAGCGCAATCAAATCTCACCCAGTGCCTCTGTTAATTGTACAGGGAGCAACATAACGAGCTTCTCTCTGCAGAGATGAGTGCACTGATTTATACCAGGACTGCTCCAACTCAGCCAGCCTGAGCAAACTTTGGCCTCAGGGCTATCAGCAGAACTGGGTATTTACTTAAGTTTCAAATCACACAGAGATGATGAACAAGGCTCACTATATTTGTACATAAATCACTGTAATTCTGGCATTATTGAGCTGTTACAAGTAGACGTCAGCTCAGAATTTGCCTGTTGGATTGTGTACCTGATCAGACACACACAACACATCCTTTGTCATAAATTCTGACCTGGATTCCTGCCAGAGAACGTATCAAATCACAATATTACAGTTTTGCCTGTTTTTTTTTTTTTTTAATTTAAAGCATTTCATGGCCCTGCTTCCAGCAACCCATTTAAATAGAAGCTTCAGCTCAATCACTGTCACCATCCTGAGAGATGGAAGCCACCTGAAAAAGGTCTGTCATCCTTTCACCCTTCCTAATTCCCAATAAATTTAAAAAACAGTGGGAAAAACTATTAACATTGGGTTAGTTTTCTGCCTATCCATGAAGACTCAAACTACTCTCTCCATAAATACTGTGTATCAAACATGCATTTTTCCATAGGCCTTATCTTGTCAGGTTTATGAATAAATAAGTGATAATATTTGTCAAATTTTCAAGCCTGACTGGGTGTTTCAGTCAAAGAGAAAGTTGGTGCTGAGTCCACAGACACATTGAAGTAAATTTTCTTTTTCTATAAATCCACAAAACCAAGAATTCCTTCCACAAAATGTTTAACGGTTCAAAAATCTAGCGATTTTTATCTCCTATTTCCCTAACAAGGACAGACTGATAAAGAGGCATTGAGGGCTCTGAACTGACATCTGTAACACCAAGCATCGTGACAGGAAAGAAGGAAAGTTTCCCAAAGAAAAAAGTTACTGGAGGATGAACGAGAAAGGGAAAGCAATGAAAGAGGCAGTTCCCCGAGGGAGAGAAGCGAGTCCCCGAGGGAAAGAAGCGGATCCCCGAGGGAGAACAGCGGTTCCCCGTGGGGTAGAAATGGATCCCCGAGGGAGAGCAGCAGTTCCCCGAGGGAAAGCAGCGGGTCCCCAGCTCGGCGCCGTCTCCGCTCCCGCACAAAGCCCCCGCGGCGGAGCGGGCACCGAGCGCATCCTCCGCGATCCGCCCGCCCCCGCGGGGCTTGGGGCACGGGCAGCGGGACAGGAGAGGTGTTTGCCGTCCCCGCAGCCCTGCCCTCGCCGCTTACCCGTGCTGCCGGCCGCGGAGCCGGCTGTGCTGCAGGACCTGCTGGTACGGGGACTTGGCGGCGTTGGCGAGGCCCAGCGCCAGCAGCAGCAGCGGCACCACCCGCGCCATGGCCGGGGCGGCGGGACGGGAGTGGGACGGGACGGGGATGGGACAGGACGGGACGGCCCGTTAAATGCGGCGGCGGAGCGGGGGCGGCCCCGCGGGGGGAGCGGAGCCGCCCGGCCCGGCGGGAGGGGAGGGAGGGGAGAGGGGAGGAGGGGAGAGGGGCCGCCCCCCGGGAAGGGCATCCACCCGTCCCTCCGTCCGCCCCTCCATCCCTCCGTCTGTCCGTCCGTGCCCCGCAGCCGCGTCGCTGCGGGAGGAGAAAGTAGCCAGGGGTGTCTTGTTACCCGCCTTCCCAGCCCAGCGTTTCGTCCTCAATTTCTTCTTCATCGGGACTTTTTTCCTCCCGTCCTCCCCCTTAGCCGGGGCTCAGCGCTCCGGGTGTCCCACCGCCCCCGGCCCCTCCGTGACCCACCACCTCGGGGGCTCCGCACAGCCAGCCCAGCCCTGCCCCGCCCGCAGCCGGGGGTGCCAGTCCCCTCCCTGCAGCCCCCACCACTGCCGAGGGTCACCCCTGCCTGGCTGGCCAGAGGTTTCTTGTTACTTTTAAACCAAATATCGAAGGTAGGAGTTCTTAGGCTGAGAGGGTGTTCAGCCTGGAAAAGAGAAGGCTCCAGCGAGACCTTGGTGCTTCCAGTTCCTAAACGGGGCTTAGAAAAAGGAAGGAGAACAACTTTTTACATGGCAGGTAGTGATAGAACAAATGAGAACAGTTTTAAACTAAAAAAGAAGATATTTAGATTGGATATTAGTAAGATATTGTTCCCTGTGAGGGTGGGCAGGCCCTGGCACAGGTGCCCAGAGAAGCTGTGGCTGCCCCATCCCTGGAAGTGTCCAAGGCCAGGTTGGACAGGGCTTGGAGCACCCTGGGCTGGTGGAAGGTGTCCCTGCCCAGAGCAGGGGGTGGGACTGGATGAGCTTTAAGGTCTCTTCCAACCCAAACCTTTCTGTAATTCTGTGACTCACCACACCATCCCAGAGTTTGTAAAGGATTTGTTCTCGTTGGACTGACATCAAAATAGAAGGGCTCTTTTCCCCCTCAATCCTCCTGGGAAGCAGAAGGGGTCCTTTGGGGCCACTCTGCAAGTGCCTCCTGCAGCTCTGCAGGCTGGGCAGTGTCCAGCAAGAGCTGCTGCTTAGCAAGGGATGGGAGTTGAAACACATCCAACAAGCAGACACTGAGCCAAACAGAAGAAGTCTTTAGCAATAATAAACACTTTGAATTTACAAAGATTCCCCCCCCCCCCCCAGTAAATAAATCTGATCTGTGTAAACAACATTAATGCTTATTGGATAAAATACAGAAAACCATTCCTTGGTCGGGTTTCCTCTCCTCAGGGAATTTGTCATTACTGCCTCCATCTAAGTAGGTAAATCATGAAATCTTACCTGCAGAGACTTATGACTCCGTGCCTAAAAGACAAGCAGAGGTTTCACGTGTTCCTGAGGGAAAAAATGAGGTTTAAAACCCTTTCAGGTGTTACCTAACTCAAGCCTTTCTCAGCTGCATCTCTGTAAAATGGAAGCATTTTATGAACTTCCAATGCTCTGTTTAAAAGGGAGGAGTGACCTACACTCTGCCCAGAAAGGGCTGACTTTGTTCCTCAACTCTGGGCAAAGATTTAGGGTTGTGAAGCCCGATCTGATGGTTGTGCATTTTTCCAGGCCAGAGGTTAGACCCCTTGATCTAACTCCTCCTCCACCAGCTATCATAGTTCTTTTTGCCAGGGGAAGGCTTAAAGCTCTTAAAAAACTTGAACAAAAAGAGGAAGGAGATCAAGCAAAGGTGCTGCCAACTGCTGAGTCCTCTGAAAACAGGAGCCAGCTCTAATTTCTCTGTGAAGAACAACAGTGAAGATCCCACGTGGTGGCAGGACCAAACCCCTGGACATGGGCTCCTGCCTTGTCTCCATGTTCAAGACTGCCTTTTGGGAATGTCAGGGTCCCTTTCATTCATTTATAGATGCACAAGCTCCTCTCTTGGACACCCCCAAGACGCAGAAACCCCAGACCCTCAGAAGAGCATCTTCCCCCAGGAGCACAGGGCTTCCCGTCCTGGGATGAGCTCCCCAGGATCACCATGTTCCCATCATAATCTTCCAAAATAGGGTTGACATCCTCGAGACACCCAATCCCACACTGCATCCAGCAGAAGTTTGTTGAACCCAAAATGCTGGAAATGAGCCTGACAAGGATTTTTCCCAGTGGAGTGTTTGCCTGGAGACGAAGCAAACAGGGGGTGAGGAGGGACAACCAGCTGTGAGGGGTCAGGGCGGAGCATGGGGAGGGATGGGGCAGCCCCACTGCCATCCTGTGCCCAGCACTGACATGTATCCAGGGTCCTTGGAGTGACATGCAGGCAAATTCAATGTTTTTATCCACCACTGCTGGTTTACTTCCTTCCCACCCCTCCCTACGGTCCTGCTGCCTCCTCGTTCTTCTCCAGTGCATCCTAATTCATTATTCCCCTCCAGCAGGACTTTCTGTCCTGACTAAGCCTTCAATTACCTTCTGCCAATCTGTTTGAGAGCAGTTCAAGTGTTGCAAAGAAATATTCCAAACTTGGCTATCAGACTGTGACAGACCTATTTGGGAACAACCACTGCTCTGGTCTGCACTTGTTTTAACCTCTGCTTCCAGACGGATGTTTAGTTTGAAATGAAATCCATGGGCAGTGGATTCTGTGCACACTCGTACAAATACTCCAAAATCAATCACGTAGAAAATTGCACTTACACAAATAGACCCTTCTGTACACATTTCAGACATAACAGCTGCTCCACCAAAAGGGAGGAATCACCAAACCCCAGGTCCAACGAAGAAATCTTCAGCAATAATAAACATTATTATTTAAAAAGCTTTCCCTGTATAAACACAACCCAGGGCTGAAATTACTGAATCATTAAGACCATAAATATTTTTCACTTGGTGCTGTGAGCTGCACAGAGAGGCCACAAGGAGAGCTTCTGGAGAAAAACCACCTTGCCACCTCCCCACTAATAGTTTCAGGGGAAATTATCAACAGCATTGAATTAAAAGTGGGTTGGTTTGTATCTGTCTGCTCTATGAAATTTCTACAATCCTCAGAGTAGTATAATCTATAATTCCCAAAATAAACAGTTACAGTGATGTTTGGTAAAACCCACATTCCTGCAACAGCCTGAAACTCCATTTCATTCTGAGCTGTAGTTAATGGTGATTTCAGGTTGGTGTTTTTTCCCCTGGAGTAGCCTCTGCTCTTGTTTTCACAGACTGAGAAAACCCACTGAAAACAGCTCTGAGCATCTCAGCTTTTCTTTTGTTTCAAACTCAGCAGAACTTATTCAGGACAATAAATAAGTGATGCTCCATTCCCTTTCCTCCTGGGTGTTAATCCAAGCCCGGCTGGAGGGACAGTCCTGCTCGGGACACGCTGGGCTCGGAGCAGCTCCAGCACCAGTAGGGTTGAAACCAACAGCAACTGGTGCAGAGAGATGGAATCAGAGCATCACAGCCCAATATTCCCTGGTGACAGCAGCTCTGACAGCCAGCAGCTCATGCCTGGCTTGGCTTGGGGCTTCAGCAGAGGAGTCACTGGTGGGAAATGTCTTAAACCACGAGCCTGCCCATATATTACTAGGAAATCCACCCCATCTCAACCCACACATTCCCTTTGTTCCCTGCTTGCACTGTCTGCTCTAACATCAGGGGAATTTATGTCCCTTCTGTGTCATTTTAGGTCTTTTAGGAGCAACTTCTTCACCCCAAATGCTCCCGCACTTGCCTTTTGGGTCTGCTTTCCGTGGCTGACGTGTTAACGACGTGGCAGATGCTCCTTCACACCACTCTTGCTTTCATACATCGCTCTTGTAAAAAGATCCCGATAAAAATCACATAATCCTCTTCATTTCCCTTTGCAGGCAGCTCCATTTGATGTGTCCAGAGCCTGCTGGAAAAGGAAGAGAACTAATCCCACTTGCCTCCACCACACACGGCAGCGAATTCATGGGATTTATGTTCCAGCTCCACTCAAAGCTGTGTCCAAAAGGCCCTCTATATGTGCAAAGTACAATTATTACATACAGTAACACAATAAAAGAGTAAAATACATATATTATGTACAGTCACATGCAGTAACATACATAACAGGGCAGGTTGGATGGGGCTCTGAGCAATCTGGTTTAGTGGAAGGTGTCCCTGCCCGTGGCAGTGGAGTTGGAGTGAGATGATCCTAAACCAGGTTGCTCCAAGCCCTGTCCAAACTGGCCTGGAACACTTAGAGGAATGGAGCATCCACAACTTCCCTGGACCACCTCTGCCAGCCACTCACCACTCTCACAGGGAAGAATTTCCTCCCAGTATCTAATCTACCCCTTCCCCTTTGTCCTGTCACTCCATGCCCCGTGTGTTTGGCCTCTCTTTTCTGATTAAATTGCAGTTATCACTGTAGGTCTTGTTAGGTCTGGCCAAATTAATCTGCAGTGAGTGGTGCTGAAGTGCCTCCCCTGAAGCATTTAAGCAGAGTGGCTGCCCTGGGACGTTGTGAGCTGGGAAAGGGACCCTCATCCCATCCTGAGAGGCCTCAGGGAGCGCTGGCCAAAAAGGCAATTACACACAATATTCTGCTTCCTTTTAATATATCATTTTGAAGGAAGAAATATGGGCTTTATCTCCTCTCACATAAACAAAACAATTCTCTTACTTCATCGTATAAGCTTGTAATTATCTTCCCACATTAGATACTTTGAGATAAATCTTTTTAAGAGCTCCTCTCCGTTGCTGTGGCTCTCTCGTACACCGACAGGCACACACACAAAATAAACCCACTGAATCTCATGAGCAGTGCTAGGGGCCAAGCTGATATCCCCTCATCTGTTTTCTATTTTCCCCAACTTCCCCCTGCCCAACAATGCAGATATATGATACAGTAAAATTACAGAGCAGGAAGTCACAAGATGTAGCAATTCAAGTTTCAGGGAATAATTCAGTGTCACTTAGTCATATCGTCCATATATGAAAAAGAAAAAAAGAGAGACAGAAAAGAGCTCCCACAAGGCATTTCTAGCTCTCACATGTTCTCATTTTATTCCTTATCCTGCAATTTATCTTCTTGTTTTCAGCAAGCCAGCAGTGAAGTAGAAAACCCCAAAGAAATCTTATTCTGACATGTCTTTCTGGGGAGTATTCATTTCCATGCATAGCTGAATAAGCCCTGGAAAAGTCTGTGCCATCACTGGAGAGCAAACCACTTGATGAGCAGAGTCTACAGACCTTAAAATGGATAAAAGCAAGTTTTTTCTGGCCTGCTTCAACTGATTTAAAGGTCTGATAGAGGCCCAGTGTCAGCACAATAATCTGCTGAGCTTGGCTGGGGGCCACCTGGTAATGCAGGGAGACAGCAAACCTTGGAGCACCCCGAGCCAAATTACAGCTGACTGTTGTTTTGGGATGCTAAGCTTTGAAATCTGAATTCATTTAGTTTATTATGATATAGTGGAACTTCCTTAAAAAAAAACCCCAACAAAACCCAAGACACTCATTAATTCCAGTTAAACAGGACAGGCAGAAGAAAGCACTGACTGCCAAAAAGATACACAAACTACATTATGTCAATAGTCTGTCTTGTAAGCAGAGGTGCAGAGCCAGGAGGCTGCTCCTGTTGGCCTGCAGGCTCTGGATGAAGCTCAGCTCCCTGAAAGCAGGACAAGAGTCTGACCTCGAGACCAACCTCAAAAAGCCCCTCTGTGCCTGGGTACAGTAATTTCAGGTTTGCACATTTTGATATGCTCCACCCCCCACAACAAGGTGGGCATCACCCACTGCTCATGGGGCCTCTCAGTGCATTTCATGTGATGCTGTTGAAGCAGAGAAAAGGAGACATCAAAGCATGACAGTTCCCTACTGTACATTTTCCACCACATTATCCATATTTCTGCAGTAATCCCCAGGGTTTATACAAGCCCTGGGGGCTCTTGCAGTTGGGAGAGTATTAAAAACATTTTGAATCACCAAGTGTTGGGAAGTCAAGAGACTGTTTGGAGAACAGCAGGGTGTTTCTCAAGGCTGCAGTGCCTTGTTTGAGTCACACCTTCGTCAGCAGGAAGAGATGCTGCATCTAAGAGAAGAGAAAGAGCTTTAAACAATAATAATGAAAATTCAAAAATTATTGGTATCTGTTTCATGTAGTGTTTGCGCAGTTCTGTGAAGTTAGGTAATGTTTGAAAAACTTGTAGGGACATGGATTAGTGATGGGCTTGGCAGTGCTGGGATAAGAGGTGGAAGTGATGACCTTAGAGGTCTTTTCCACCCTTATTGATTCCGTGTTTCTGGGTGATTTTGTTCTGGTTACTCCATTCTTCAGACAACGACCTCCTCAAGCCAAGGGGAAGCAGGTAGCAAATAAAACACAGGGCAGAGGACCAAACAAGCAGCAATAAACTTTGGGAAATCCAGGTCCTAATGAAGAAAAGTCTCCCTTTTTAATGAAGAGAGAGCAAACTTCGAAAACACTGCATGGACATCTCACAACAAACCCAGTCCTGTCCCATGCCAGGCCACCACTGAGGAGGGACAGTCTCTGCCACTGTGCATCAGAACAAGCAACTCCCTCCCTTCTGTGTGATACAAACCTGACACCAGAGAGGGTCTGCACAGCTGGGAGGGAGAAAACTGAGCAGCCTCCCCTCTTGGTGTCAATAACAGCATGGAAAGACATCTCCTGGGAGGGGAAACCAGTGCTGAGTCAGCCCTGGGATGGGGAGATGGGCAAGATGAGCTGAGTGTGGGTGAGAATCCACTTACACACTCCTAGACCGGTTTCTGCTGGGTAGAGTTTGACATTACAGCTGACCTTCTCCAAAAAGGATGCTCCCCCCTCTCTCACATGCCAACTCTTCTCCTGCTTCCCTCAGCCCAGCACAGTGCTCACAACCAGCTCCTTTTCCCCTGGGACCGTGGGACTCACTTGGCAGGTCCAGCTTCTTGCTGGATGTGTGGGCTGAACCAGCTCCACCACCAGTAAGAGCATTTTTGGAGGTACAGCAGGATGGGCAGGACCACTGGGAAGTGAGTGATGCCAGCAGGAGCTGGGACTTGTGCACAGGCTCTCCTACTCTGATCCCCACAGGGCTGCACTCCGGAGGTACAAGGGCAAAGCAACTCCACCCAATGTGCTCTCCTGCCCAGCAAAACACCTTCTCAGGCTTCCCTTCAGCTTTGAGACTCTGCACAGTGAAGGGGATTTTATACCTCACCAGGTGATTCTGTACCTCCTTCAGGTCTGGATTTCACCTTTTCCTTCTGCTTCCTTGCACCCAGACATCCCATTCCCCACTGCATGTCAAGCAGAGCTTCAGCCCAGGCCATGATACAGGTGCACCTGGAAACTCCAAAACCACAGACACACATCTTGGTCAGGTCCTGTGGGTCCATCATCACCACCAGGAATTAGAGGGGACACGTGGCTTAATTTAGGTGCAGTGGTTTTCTAGTTACAGCTGAGCAGATAACATGACAAGGCTAGTGATTGTTTTTAGGAGGGAATGATTTAATAACATTAATCTGCAGCACTCCTGGAGGCTCCTTGAAGGGCCAGGCAGAGCTGGAGTGGTTTGGATGCATTTCCTCACCACTGCCGAGAACGATGTTGCAATATCGCTGAATGGAAAATAAGAGCCTTCCTTATGCAAGTTCAATGTACAGACACATGTTCCTGGATAAAACCCCCTCTACAGCCAGCCAGGTCCACGTCTCAGATTTTCCATAAAACACGAGGAGCAGCACTTTGTCCGGGTTTCAGCCCGTGTTTGAGGCAGGCACGCGCCGTTTCATCCTGCACACGTCTCGGAGCCTCACAGGTTTATTGCTTTTTACAAGAGATGCAGGGGTGGGAAAAGGGCTCACAGAGGATGTCTGAACATGCACCAGGACTTTGGCATGGCCAAAGCAGAATGAAACTGGAGACATGGATTTTTATAGGAGACATAGCACATTGTAAAGTAAGATATCTTGGGTTAAATCCAGCTCCTCTTCTTCAGGCAAAGTAAGATCTTGATTTCAGCGGTGCTTCCCACTCAGGCAGGGTCAGCAGAAACTCAGCTTTGGGCATTTTATGGGAAGAATCAGGGAAGTGATTCCTTTGGTGTGATACAGCAGGAGTTTGTATTCCCATTAGCCCCAAGTGCCTGGAAATCTGGACTTCAAATGAAGCAAAACCTCACCACAAATAAAGAGTTTCTTAAAACCAAAGTAGTTTCCACCACCAGTTTTAGAAATCAGAGCCTCCAGCTCCTGAGACTCTGAGTGAGTGGTGCTCTGGCCTGGGAGGATTCCAGCAGGATTGGTCTGGCCGTGGCAGTGCAATCAAGACTGACTAATTTCTTTGTTATTAGTTTTTAATTCTTCTGAGTCTGCTTTTCACAATGGTTTGGCTCTGTCCACACTCATCACTCTCCAACTCCCAGGCTGGCAAGCAGGCACACATTTGCTTCTTTATTCCAGCCCAGGGCTGGGCTAATTTACACCAGGAGCCCAGTGTGCTGGTGGGGCTGGGAAGAAAACACTCCCTCCTCCAGCTGCTGCAGGAGAGATCCTTCATCCACCAGCAGGAACAAATATTTATCAGACAGGCTTTCCACTCATATGGTCCTAATCCTCACAGTAACGTGAAACTCCCTGGATGAGGTCATGGCTGTTGAATCCCAAACTCCCTTTTTTTCCTAGAGGCCAGGTAGGTGGAAGGTGAGGCGACTTCTCCCTGCCTGGGAACAAACTGCAGGGATTTAGGGACATGATGTGCAAATCCACACCCAGAACACTCACAAAGGTTTGCTCCAGAGCACATCAGGGCTGCCAAGGTGGAATTTCCAGCACCATCTCCTGGCACCTGTCGCTCTGAGTTCTCAGAACTTGTCAAAATGCAGTTGGCAAACTCCCTGAAAGTTCCTTTAAGCAAAAAAGTGAAAGACAAGAATATGTTAAAACATTTTTAAAGGTCATTTACAGGCCCTCTGAGCTGATTAGTGCTGGGAATAACTTTTTAGGTGGTTGAGGTATCTTTGGTTTGCTCATTAGCTTTCACTGGCCTTTGGTGATTTACACTTTAAACTGCAGAACCAGGGAATTCCCTGGCCTTTTTCCTCCAGCAACTGTTTGGATCAGGAATTGTCCAAATTAGGAATTGTATGTGAATCCTACCAAGGTCTGAGCTCATGGGTCCTGGACAGACCCTTATTATTTTAGCCCATATGGTACTAAAAAAAGACCATCTCAAACCCATGAGGCATCCAACAGCATATTTTAGGCATGCCATGCTTGAGATAATAGTCCAAATATTGTGTCATGATGAGTGAAACAACGTAAAATAAGTTGCTCATCGGTACACAATGTATAGCAGCACCATGTCCTGGCAGGAGGTTACCCTGAGCAGGACTGAACCAAGGGAAAGAACACAACCCAGATTCTGTGTGTTGCATTTTCAGCTGGAAGGTTTCCCAAACCTTGGACAAGATGAAGTTTGGGTCACTCCCACAAGTACTGGATAGCCAAGTAGTCAAGAAGTTTGGAAAGGCAAATCATGGCCCTTATTTTGAACCAGCCTTCAGCTGTGCAATTTACTGTAAGATTGAGTGATTTCTGAGCAGGACTAACCCAGAGCAGCCCCTTCACCTGCAGCCAACCATTTCCCAAGAGAGGAGCTCAGGCCTCCCACAGACCAGGAGAGCCCCAACCACCACATTTGGCTTTGGGGAATCTCTCTTTCTCTGCCAGGTTTTTTTTTCCATAACTCTTCTTTCTTATCTCATCTCACACCAAAATGAGTCCAACAGTGAAAGTCTCTGTGCTTCTGTGTCTCCCCCACTGCAGCAGTGGGAGGATTCCCACATTTGTCCCAGGTCAGCAATGGGTCTGCTCAGGTCATGCTGTTGAGCAGATGCACAGGGTTGCTGGGCCAAAGGCAGAGCCACAGGCTGACCCTCAGCTGTACTCACAAAATCTGGGTGAGCTGGTGCCAGGTGGTGCTCTGGGGTTTGGTTCCCAGCTCTGCTCACTCCCTCTGCATGGGAAGCATCACTGAGCCCCAAACACTCAGTCCAGGAGGGGAAGGTGGCTGGGGACAGGGAGGGGAGAGCCCCTGAGCCTCCCCCACCCCGCAGAAACCCAGACCCTGCAGGGCTGAGCCTGCTTTGCTTTCAACTCCAATAAACACCAGGAGAAGGGAACAGCAAGAGAAAGGGGTTGATGCTGCAAACTGGGGTTGTTTACCTTCTTTCCTGAGCAGGTCCTTTATTTATTTCACATGTGGCAAGAATCAGCCCTTGGATCCTCAGTTTTCTTCTCTCCTTCTACCTCATTCCCTTTGAATCCATCAGCCAGGGAGATCAGCAGTGTCACAGGAACCAGACCTTTCTGCTAATCCCTTCCAGATGTCCAGGGCCACAAACATGTCAGTCATTGACAAGAGCCTAATGACAAGTTGCTCCCTGTTCATTAGTGATGGCTACTGTTTCCTGGCAGAAAAGCTTTTTCTCTCCTCCCCACAAAGCAGGATTTGTAGGGAGGGTTTTTTCTTCCTTTCCCAGGAATGGGGCTGTTATCTGATGGCTCATGAGGAGGTGCCCACCCAAACTGGTGTTGAGAGCTGCTCTCAGCTCCTCCAGAGCTGCCACTTGAACACCAGGCACAGAGAGGAAACAAGTCCCAGCCCTGCATGCAGCCAGTGGGGTTTGACAATCCCAGGCTGTGTGTTCTCCAGAAGTTTGGTGGCATTAGACAGTGTGTCTTCTGCACTGGCATTGCCAGCCCCAAGGAGCCAGGAATGAACCTGAGCAGACCTTGAGGTCAGGATGGCCTTGGAGCAGGTAGGAGGGCTGTCTTGGAGCTGTTCAGGATGGGAGAGAGGGAAATCATCCCACCTGAGCAAGGAGAACCATATGGTGATGTTCCTATTGCCAATGGAGAAGGTGGGGAGCTGTGTGCCAAGGAGCTCTCTCAGGCACAGGATACAATGGGATTTCAGTTCCAAGCCTGGCATCCTCTCTGCTCGCCCTTGGTTTCTTGAGCAGTTGCAACACACTAAATTTCACACCCTTCTTCAGCTGCATTTGGATCAATCTGTGATTGCTATGTTGGATTTGTCTTAGACACCCCATCTCCACACAAGCTCAGGTGGTAATTTGCCAAGCTAAATCATCCTCAGAAAAATTAATACTATCCATTGTGGAGACTCCTGATGGTTGTATTTCCCCCCTCCTTTAATCTCAGTTAAATGGACAGAACTTTAAAGTGCAGTTGGCCAGGAAAGGCTGTTTCTTCCATGGAAAGTGCCAGTCTCCATGCTGGGATGGACTGATGCAACATCCTTTGCCATGCTCCCAACCACACCACCACAAGGAAATGTCACTCAGCAGCTCATCCCACCTTGGCACACAGACTGCAGTGAGATGCCAAGCCAAAACTTGGGCTGAAGCCTCTGAGAACTGCTCTTTTACTGCAGCTGCTTATTAACATGACCCTACTTGGGGAGATTTCTTCCTTTATCCTTGGAATTACAAAACCCATTCCAAAACTAGATCCCCATGAAGGCTGGGCATTGTGTCAGCTTTAAGGAGATGAAAATAGTGATGGGTTCTTTGCAGTGAGCAGAAAAACCCACTTGGAGTCTGTCATTTGGATTTATGAATATGAAATCTGCTCTTTTGACATAATCTTCTTGATTTAAGCTTGTGGTTTCTACACACAGTTTCCATTAAAATTAATGTAAGTCATCTGGGTAAATCTCTGCCAGGTTGACAGGATGAAATTTTCAACTCCTGGAGCTTTATTCTTTGTTTATGGGTTCAGTGCTGACCTGAGTTGGAGCTCAACAGGATCCTCAGTGACCAGGTACAAAGTGCCTGATTTGGACACTCAAAGCACCAGGAAAGGTTGGGAAATGCCTCTGGAAACTGGTCCCGAGTGCAGCCCCAGAACCAGCCCCAGACACGTGTTGGATAAACCAGAAAGTCAGCCCTTGCTCACCAATTTGTGCTGCAAATGTGGAGATGTTCTGCCTGGCACAAAAGCAGCTTCACCAAACATCACTTTCACAGCAGTGCACCAGAAATGAGTGAAGCAGAAAATAGAGCAACTCAGCAAAAATCCCAAACAAAGAGCTTTGCTTGCAAAACAACACAACCATGTGCTGGAGAAGAACATCCAGATACCTCCTAAGGGACCTTAGTGCCTGATTTTAAGTCAAACCCACTAGTTTTGCTGACATCACATCCATTTGAAAAGCAGCTGGAGGCTCAACCTTTCCCAGATTCAGGTCAGCCATGGGAGTCCTCCATGGCCAGCACTGCTTGGAGCCAGCCCTCCAAATTCCCCCAGATAAAACCACCACAAGATGTGTCTGCATGACAGTGAGCCCACAAGTGCTGACTCAGCTCGTTGCCCCTCACACAGTTCCCAGGGATGATTTATTTCCTCTTTTCTCCACTGCTATCCCATCCTTGGCCCTAGGAGAGGACCACTGGCTCTCTCCAGAACAAGACCTGTCTCTCTTTCCCAGCACACATTGGTGGGCACTCAGGGGGCTTCATGTTTTACCCAAGGAAATTTGGAGAAACCCAACTCTTCTCCCTCTGCCCGTCTGGGAAGGGGCTTCATTTCTCCATCCCCCTGCCCTGCACCATCTGCCTGTTCCCTTTCCCAAAGCCCTGGGGAGATGCCTCTGGTGGAGATTGTTCCTTAAAGCAAATCAACATAAAGAAAATCTCACCAAACCCCCCCAAACCTGCAAAATTGGGATCCCCTGTGCTAATACAACAGCATGTCTCTTTTCCCTTGAGTCCGGTGCATCCCACGCCTGCACCACCACACCGGCCACCTCCTGCCTCCCTCATCTTCCTCCTCCTCCCACAGTGATGGAGAGCAAGGATCTCCAAACCTGACTGCAGCCCAGTTTTCTCCTGAGCTGCAGACCAGTATGGTGGAAACCACAAATATCAATTTATTCCTCCCCGTGAAACACAAAATCCTACAATTCTTTTGCAATAAGGGATGCAGTTGGTGTAGAAAACACAGCACTCCCCAGCACTGGCTCCAGTCTGTGGAGCAAGGTGGGATGGAGGGACACAAACCCTGAGTGAAAAGGAGATGGTTGAAATCAAGGAGCAGAGCAAATGTTTAGCTTTGACACTTGTTATTCATTTTCCAGTAATTTATACTGCTCATGGCCAAAAGAGTCAGCCCAAAAGAATGGCATTCTGAGCCCCTGAGGGTCTGCATGAAGTGTCAGAGCACCCATGTGTGGGGAGTCCTGTGGTGGCTGGGACTGCTCCATGGCCAAGGGACAGCCTGGAATGGGCACCACTGTCACCAGGAGGGTCACAGCCTGGCCACAGCCCCCCAGATTTGCACCACAGCTCAGCACCTCCCCAGCACTGAAAACAGGGCTGATAAACTCCCCCAGGCAAAGGGGTTGGATTCCTTGGCTGTAGCAGGAAGAGCCTGATACATCCTGACTAATGGATTAAAGAACAACTCCATTAAATAATCACCAATTATTACTTTTAACAATGATTTTTTTTTCTCCTAATGATTGGAAGGCTTTAAGTGACCTAAAGGAAGAAAGGATGATGTGGGGCAATACTGATTATAGGAGGAGGGCAAGCCCAATGCAATTTAATTGACTGCATTTAAACCATTAATCAGAGAAGGCAGCAGGGGCCATACCTGCCACGGGCTATTTATTTCTCACTGCTCTGGCTTCCCTGCTATCCTTCAGCTCCCTTGCCTTTTCCATAGCACACAGTTCACTATTGTCCCATAAAAGCCTTGGTTGAGCAGATGAGAAACATATTGCACAGTCTGACATAATCCCAGGCTGTGACTCATCCCATCCTGTTACCTACAGAAGGCTCCTCACCCTTCCCAGAGCTCCTTTGCACTTCCAACTGCTGCTAAAGGTGTGGGGGGGACCCGAGGCTGCAGCTCTGGGGGGGATGAACTCACCACAGGCAGCCTGAGAGGGGAAAACATCCCAGCTGCTTATTGCTATGCAACATCTGGAATGAACCCACTGCATCAATTGTCACCTGCAGGCGCCAGCCAAGCTGCACTCTGTGCCCAGAGCTCAGCAGACTGCAAATCCCAGGGTAATCCCAGCACTAAGGAACCAGCAGCACCTTGGAGTGGAGATGCTCCCAGACCCACACACTCTGGTGGTGGCTGAGTGTCTGGCCCAAGCACTGCCTGAGGCCCTTGGGCATCCTCACTGAAGAGTTTTTGCCTTTCAGAGTTAGAATTTGGCTTTCCCATTTTGTCTGCCCACAGGGAAAAGTCTGGCACTAACATTAATCCTGGGCTCTATTGCCTCATGCTCTGTTTAGACTGTAAAGAGCAGAAAAGGAGGAAGAAAAGTCCTTCCCATTTAAAGGGGAAAAAAAAAAAGAAAAGAAAAGCAGAGTGAGGGCAAGCAAACTGAAATTCATGGAAATAGTGAAGTCCAGTCTGTAAGAAAGTCCTCAAGAAAACTTCCTGCCAAGTCACAGCTCAGGTTTCTCTTTATCTAGAAAAAGAAACAAAACATTTCTCTTTCTTCCAAAGGCTACCACATTTTTTTCAGAATAAAAAGCAAATGAAGAACCTAATAAAGGAATTTGAGCTAATGTTATAAACCCTGTAAGCTCTTAAACAATTAGAGACCTTCATTGGAATCACATGAAGATAAATTACTCCATACAGTCCAGAGCTGAACTGCACTCCCAATAAGTACCTTAGTCTTGAGTAACTGTAGGAATAAAAAAAAAAAAATCATATATAAATCTCTCCTTGATCTTTTCATATAGAAAAACAAAGTGCAGTTGGTTTTGAAGAAAATTAATGGAGTTGCTGTTTTCTTCTTATTTTATTATGCAAATATGGCCATGCAGGAATTTGGACAACAAGTGATTGGTGAAGTGAAAGAAATACATTTGTTGGCATTGGAGCAATAAACAGGATTTTTGAGCAGTGCTAAGGTATAATTCTTTCACATATATATACACACATGTTTGTAGCATGTTCCCATAAATCATGTGGCAACATAGAGCAGATGTTCTGGACTGGTGGGGTTGTGCTTTCCTGGGAATGACCCACCGTGGGCTCAGCAGAACATGCCTGATGGGTACTGTAATGGGCTACTGGAAAAGGATATTTATTCCTGGGGCTAACCCAGTTGTTAAACACCAGAGGTGATTTGCCTTCTTAGCCAGCTCTGAGATGAGTCAGAGTGTACACAGACGGTTTCATGAGAAGGATATTTTCCAGTGCTGGTCATTTGTCATGGGCTGCACATCCAGAGGAGAGGATTCCTCAGCCACAGGGATGTGTTTGGGACAGTGTTGGGGCCAAAAGATGGACAGCCAGGACAGGAGGAGTTAAAAATGATGGAGCAGGAAAAGGTCTTTTAAAACTCCTGAGGTTCAAATCCTTCTCTCTCATGGGGAACTGCACATTGGGTGGAAACTGGTCCTGTTTATGCCCCCTGGTCCTGTTTATCCCCCCCCACTCCTGTTTATCCCCAAGCCAAAGGATTTGTGTATCTCCATCCCCAAAAAGGCAGCCAGAGGGAAGACCAAAATCACTGTTTTTCTGAAGAAACAGCTTAAATTCTGCTTGGTTGGTTGCACATATTTCTAAGGACAAGCTGCAGAGATGTATCACTTTGCCATCAGTGTTTCTCTACTGCAAAGGTTCTAGGAACTAAAATAATAATTCTCTCTATAGATATATAAAAGTTTGTAAAAAACTAAGGATTAATGCAGCAAAATCCTCGGCAGCAGCAAATAAAATACAGAAACAAATGCACCTTTAAGCAGCATCAGAAAGACTATGGCACAAAACAGTTTCAGAAACATTAATATCTTACAAGCCACATGTCTTAGATTTTTTCCAGTCTGGAGTTATCCTGCCACCACAGCTTCCACGTTTGAGAAATGATCCAAAAGGCAGAACAACTGGGAATTTGGGAGGAACTGGGCACAACAGGAGACCAAATACAAAGATTTATGGATAGAAAGAGAGGTGGTGGGCAAATGAACAGGTCACAAACCATCAGCCCCTCTGCCAGTTCAGCTCTTGGCAGCATTTCCAGAACTTTTCCTGCATATCTGGGGATCTGCCTCAGGGCTTGGGAACTTGGGGATGCCAAGAGCACCTTTGTGTGAGATGGAGGGAGCAGAAGGACACCCAGGGTGAAAGGAGAGGCCCCTGGGCAAGGGGAGGTGGCACTGCAAGTGAAACGTGGCAGAACCTGCAATGCCTCTGCAAGTATTTTCCACATCTCAGAGCAGACAGCAGTGCATGAAAAATTAAACCTCACACATGGACATGCTTTAAAAAAAAATAAAAAGTAAACAACCCACTAGTTTCTCTGCCCTGCTCACCAAGGGGCAGCTCCAACTCAACCCTGCTCTGGGTTTGCTCCTTGTGCATGAAGCAGCACCTCCAGCTAAGGAATGGTTCAGGGGGACCAACTCCCAGCACCCAAAGGTTTATCCCCAATTTCTTTTTTTTTTTTTTGGCACATTTGTTCATAAACAAACACAGACATATTGCATCAGTGGAGGGTGTTCATAGGAGGAAATTACTATGTTAAATTTTAAAAAAAACACCAAAACAATCCAATGCAATAATTAATTTCCACCAAGAGGTCACGTATTTTCCTTCTTTTGATGTCCAATCAGCTAATTTCAATCAAGAGGTGGTATAATTTCTTGCTTTTGAAGCCTAATGAGCAAATTGCACGGAAACCTCCATAAAGCAGAGAACTCATTAATAAATGTATAGCCTCTTTGTCCAAGGCTTCCAACTTTAAATCAAATGCACAACAACCAGATGTTTTTCACATTACTGCGTTTCAGGACTTTACTGGAAGTGATCTCATCATCCATAGTTAATGGAGGTGTCCAACTGTGCGTGTTATTCCTATCACGAATCAGACCTTGCAGCTTTAGGACACCGTGTGGCAAACCCAGCCATTGTTTCAAGGGGATGAAATTTATGCTGAGAGTGCCACAGGGAGATGAAGGAGCCCAAAGTGGGGGCAAAATGTTGATTTTTGAAGAGTGTCACAAGCGAGGAAAATGATATCACTCAAAGGTTTGAAGTTATTGGTAGGAAACACTGAGCCACTGTTTCTGGGAAAGATACTGAATTTAGCCAATCGAGTAAATCAAAGACTTTTCTGTTTGTCTTTGAAGAGGGAAATTAACTGCAAATGTAAAAAAAAAAAAAAAAGAGAGAGCAGGACAAAGCTGAAACAAGCTGTGCTTTTTTCAAGGAGAATGAAAATGAAGGTTGGCTTGAAGGGAGGGGTGGAGGAACTTCGCAGTAGGAAAATATTGCTCCATCAGTTTTTTGAAGGATATACACACAGCTAGGTTAGGATTTGAGCTGGGAGAACAAGGCTTCCCTCCCTGCAGGGATGCAGAGCACAGGATGCAGCTCAGCTTGTGCTCCAGTGCTTTGGTCATTAGGGAAATACCTCGATGGACTGAAAATCCTAATGGAAACACCCACTATGGACTCCAAGCTATGGGGACTAATAAGTCAGCTGTTAATTACCAGTGAGAACTGGCTGAGGGCTTTTCAGACTGTTTATCAGCAGAGCAGAGCAGGCAGCCTTTGCCTGGGGCAGACTCACACCTCCTGTTCATTGCAGAACTCCCCTCTTGCCCTCTTGGCAACTCCCCTCTGCTTCCCCCTTGTCTGAGTTTACTCAAGACTGTATGAAACATCACAGGAAGGTTTCTCAGGGGAATTCATACTCTCTTTAGTTCCTTTTTTCCATGGGAAATAGTGTGGAAGCTCAAACCATGCAGAGCATCTCAGTGTCATTTGCTGAGAGTCACCGATTCCCCGCCCAGCACAGCTCCACTCTGAGCCAAAGGGCCATGGAAGGTGAAGAGAATGGCCTGACCAAGGGCAGGGTTAGGTTAAATTAGATATTAGGGAGAAATCCTTCCCTGGGAGGGTGGGCAGGCCCCGGCACAGCTGCCCAGAGAAGCTGTGGCTGCCCCATCCCTGGAAGTGCCCAAGGCCAGGCAGTGATGTCTGTAGACAGCTCCAAGCAAACAGATCAATCAAATGGCCACAAGCAGGAGAGAATGTGGTGCCAGGCTGTACCCAGAGTGAGCTGATGTCCTTGGCCTGGCCCTAAGATGTCACTGGGAGCAGCAGGTCTGGGTATGGAAGCTGAACTGCCAAATGTGGTTCCTGCAGGAATTAGATCCCTTTGGGACCTTCATGAGGTCAGTGCACACAAGTGTTAGAGCAGCCAGGGGGGCTCTGCCTGGCTGCACCAGCACAGCACTCTGGAGGCCTTGGCAAGAAGAATAAATTTGGTGCACTGCTCACAACACACTCACTGATATCCCATCAATAATCCTTGTTAAGATCTGTAGCTCCTTATGAAGAGAATTTAGACTTGAATTAGGAGGGTCAACCCAATTAAGCTGCACTTACAACACTGTGGGTCTTAAAGAATCATAGAATGAACTGGGTTGGAAGAGACCTCTGAGATCATCAAGTCCAACCCTTGATCCAACCCCACTCTGATCACCCAATCATGGCACTCAGTGCCACATCCAGTCTCAAAGAAACCATGAAAGGCCCATCCCACTGGAGATGTGCAGGTCACCTGCTGGGTGCTCAAAGGACAGATTTTACAGAGCCACAGATCATTTCTGCAACAGTCCTCGTTATCCCCGAGCCAATTCCTGTCAGTCATAACTGGCACTACAAAATAAAACCCCAACACTGCTGCAAAGGGGTCGGGAATCTACCCCAAAAAGTAGTACAAAATTTTAACAACCCCAACACAGTTTAATACATAAAAGCTTCATAAAAATACATGAAATTAAATATAAAAACATACTTATAAACCTCCCATCTGTTGACAAAGGTTTCACACAGTTGGACATCAGAGTTTGCTGAATGAACTATAACACTGCTATAATTTTGTCTAAAGTTGAGGCCGGTTTTGATATGGGCATTAAACCACTCGAGTTTTCAGACACCACCAGGGCCCTGCAATCTCTTTTACCCTTAAAAAAATAGAATAAAGAGAAGTGAATGAAGAAGACAACCTTCCCTAAAAGCCAGATGTGCAAACACAGAAAGCCACTGCACCCTCTGCTGGAGCCCTGCAGACTGACTTCAGACAAGTTGTACCACCTTGTGTTGCCCTGGACAAGAGAAATTAGTTTTTCCCGTGTCTTTCCAATTGTACAGCACAGATGAAAGCACAAGACCCAGAGCAGTTCTCAGCCCAGGGGTATAAATTCTGCTCTGGGTACCAGGAACAATAAATTCAGCATCAGCCACACCTAGAAGTGAACTGGGCAGCAGCCAAGTTTGCTTCCAGCAATAATTAATCTTTTTAGCCTGGGTACCCAACCCAGGTCAGGGATGGCCTTCTGTTTCCCTAACAAACTATCAGGCCATGAGGTTTTCCAGAGCCACAGGTCTCCCCCGTTCCACAATAACTGTGTGTCCAAGAAGGACCTTGCAAACGAGTAGGAATTTCTTATCAGAGCTGCAGGAACATGCAGGCTGCCTGCAGACACTTCATTATTTATTAAAAGGGAACAAAAAGCTGCCCCAGTGCTCTTTGCATCACAACACCAAATCCTGGGGATGTTTAATTAATCCTCACACAGCAGTGGAAAGAAACTCTTAGCAGGAAAGAATGTTCTCAGAGAGAAGCCATAAGGAAAGTTATCAGCACAAAGGTAATAAAAATCCAGGGACTGAACAGGGAATTTAATGGCCCAAGGAGGAGTTATTTACAAACCCTCTCTTAGTGGTGCAGTTTTCAAGCCTGATGTTCATGCTCAGCAGCAGGGGCTGACACCACTGAATTGGCATTTCAGGCATCACAAAGCAGCTGTGACCCCTCAAATGCACCAAGGGAGACCCTGCTGATGTCCTCAGCTCTGAGGTTGGTTGCCCAGAACAAAGAGTTGCTGCTGGATACTCATTGACAAGTTAAAATTAAATAGGATGTTTTTTCTAGAATTAATTTTTAATGAAACTAGAATTTGTGTGAGGTCAATAACCCACTCTGGTTCCAGCTTTTGTGGCTCTAACATAGAATGTCTCCTCCCTCAGAGGAGCCTGGGCTCATTTTCTGGCTTGTCAGCCCCACCACATCACTCCTCTCTCTGTGGCTCTCCCTGTCAGGTCAAACATGTCTATTCATCTCCATCTCAAGGCTCTTCACAGCTCATCCCTACAATGGCCACCTCCCACATGCTGTCAAACCATCAGCACCCACCTCCAACCTGCCAGCATCCCTCACCTCCCCTGCCATCACCCACCACCATCTTCTCCATCACCCAGTGACCCTCCTTGTTCAGAAGAGCTCTTCTCCATCACCCAACAACCCTCTCCACGCAGAAGAGCTTTTCTCCATCACCCAATGACCCTCCTTGTCCAGAAGAGCTCTTCTCCATCACCCAACAACCCTCCTCATGTTAAAGAGCTCTTCTCCATCACCCAATGACCCCCCTCATGCAGAAGAGATTTTCTCCATCACCCAACAACCCTCCCTATACAGAAGAGCTCTTGTCCATCACCCAACCACCCTCTTCAGAGGTCCCCTGCCAGTTTGCTCCTCTGTGCCATGCATGGAGAAGCAGGCTGAGGGCTTTGCCCATGGTGCTGTCTCCCTCCTGCATGTCCAGCCCACCAGCCCCTCACCCTGGGCACAGATCTCCTTCACACAGCCCTGAGGGACCAGAGTGGTGTGATGGAGACCACCAACCACAGCCATGGAGCACTAAATCACCAGTCACACAGACTGGACAACAAATCCCTCAAAAAATCCCACCTTTGCCTCTTTTCTTTGCCATGTGAGTGGCAGCTTAATGATTGTTGTTTAAAACAAACAAATCCAAGCCCTTGCTGTGCTGCACAGCTGGATTCAGGAACCACCAACAGCCTTGGCCAAGGCACAAGCAGCTCCTTGCTCTTTGCCCCCACTCTGGGAAAAGCACATATGGAATATATGCCAAGGTATATGCAATGGAAGGATGCAAGAGAAATTATTTTTGGACAGATATCTATATTTTAGCACCATCAAACTTTTCTGCTTTGGATGTCAATGCAATCTGCTCTTTTTTCTGCCTGCACTTCAGGCCAAATCATCTCCCATGGAAAGGCTTGGGCAGAGAAGCTTCACCACAACAAACATTTAAACAAATGGTTAATTTTCCCTGAATCAGGACCATAAACTTCAGGAGGGAATACTTGACCCAGAGTCAGCAACTTTCTGCACCAGCACTAAAAATACCCTTGAAGGAGCTGTGGAAATGTGACAGCTTAAACACTCACAGTCCTTTAGGCTAGACAGTGGTTTCTAATTGCATGGTTTCCTTCCAGAGACCTGCCCAGAGGCCATTCCCACACAGTCTGTGTTTCAGGGAGGACAGGGCTCTGCCAGCTGCAGGTGAGGGGCAGAGGTGGCATCAGCAGAACCAGCTCAACTCCTGCACCACATTTCTGTCTGCAGCGTTTTAAACCCATCAGCTTCTCCTTTTAAAGGGTAAAACAAAATTTGCTGAACACAAAAGGGCAGCAGCCACCAGGATAGCTGTACCACTTACTTTTATAGTCCTCTTTATGTGTTTTCACAATTAGATACCCAGTATATTGCAATTCTCCACCCTGCTAATGGCAAAGCACTGAGAAGTTGTTTGTGGAGTGATCCTGGAGGCACCGGGGCAGGGAAGGTTTGGGATCCTGGGCACTACAAGACCTGTTTGGGGATTTGGATTTAAACTATTTGAGATGAAATAAGTGTCACTTCATTCTTCCAAATGAAGCCAAAGGGGTTAGAGCACAGCCTTGGATGGCAGGAGGTGAAATGGAGGAAAAGCAGCTTTTCCATTTTGCCCCCAAACCTCTGCTATTGGCAGGCACCAGGTCAGCATTTCATGGCAGATAAAGCACACACAGAGCACAACAGGAAGGAAAAAGTCACAGGGCACCTGAGCAGCCACTGACTGCACATCCCAGTTCATCCCAGTGGGCATTCCAGCCACTGTCACTGTCCCCTGCACAGCCCAGCTCATCACACCAACACGCTCACGCTCTGGAGCACAAGTGCTGCCCATCCCTGGCCCTTCAGTTCTCCAAACTGGGACCAGGTTTCCACAGGATTCCACTGGATGACCCAGCTCTTGCTCAGTAGGTATTCTGGGAAAAAAACCCCATCCAAAAATACTCCTCAACCCCTCAACAGGACAAGAGCAGAGACAGGACCACTGAGGAAGAAAACAGAGTGGCCATTCTCCTGGTGGGACATGGGGACATCTTGGGACTGATGCACCACAGCAGGACACGGGGCTGTACAGCTCATCCTTGCCACACTGCTGGGGACCCAGACCCCCCAAAGAAATTTATTTCAGCCAGATCTGCCCAGGAAAGTGCAGAATTTTAAGCTGATAATGGACTCATGGCCAGGGCAGTGCTGGGGAGACAAGTGCATGGCCATGAGTGCACAAAGCACCTTCCACTGCCCACATTAACCAGTAAAAACCACCGAGTGCTCCTGCAGACTGAGGTGAGGTTTCTTGAAGAACCACAAACCCCCTCTTTTCCACAAGCTGAATGTTTCTAAACTATTTCCTGTGAAACTCTGCAGTAAAATCTCTCTCTAAATTACAGTCATTAGTTAGATTGGGTTTCATTACCATCCTTTCTCTCAGAGCCCAACACACAAACTGGGTGCTGCACTTCAGGAATTCATTATATGCCAAGAACAACATTTTCTTTAATAAAAGATATTTAAAAAACACTTTTTGGTGTTAAACTAGTTCCTGTTTGTTTGGAGGTCCAAGGTGTTATGAAAAAAGGGAAGGTAGACAGAATAGATGCCTTCTAGAATGCCCTTTAATTCATCCAAATAATTAATTTTATAAGAATAATTAATGGAAGCAATGAGTTGTTATCCCCATAGACAGTTTTTTTTACTAATTCAGGCCCTCTTTTATTCACTCTGCAGCCTCTAGGAAATATGGGCAACACAACTCAGAGGGAAAGTGTGCTGGCAGTTGGGAATACAGCTCATTGTCTCCGTATGTGGCTCTTGTGGCATTTGCATCCATCAAAAAAAGAAAAAAAAATAGAGGAAAAATAAGACACCTGCAGTTCTGTGCCTCAGGGCTCACTTCCCTTAAATTCATGTTAGAATTTAAACTAAAATCTTGCAAAACTTGGATGTTTCCAAAGCCTGACATTGAGGCAACCCAACCACTCTCTCTCCTTTCCCTGCAATCTCCCCATGCCCAGGGATTTCACTCTGACTCTGAAGGTCTCCTGAGCATACTGAGGTCCATCAGGTTGCAGTAAGTGGTGAACAGAAGACAAGAAGAAGGGTCCTGTCTCTTGGGTTGGCAAAGCAAACACCAGAGCAGGCTCTGAGCTCCAGCACACCTGGGCTACCAAGAGCCCAACACTGAAGGGGTGGCAGGTGGAGAAAAGAGCATTTTTTTGCACAGGTTGGGAATTTACAGCCCTTAGAGCATTGCCAACCACTTCAGCCATGCCTTGGTACTTGGTAAATCAGAAAGGAAACTATTAATGCTTTTTGCATCCCTTCCATAACAGGGGAAAACAACCCTCCTATTGCTAAGTGACAGGCTGAGTCAAACACTTCCTCTTTAATGCAAACTTTATTAGATCTCAGCATGGTTGCAGTTTTGGAAATTGCTTTTTGAGAGTTTTATGAGGTTTAGAGCTGGAATTTAATGTCATTGTCTTTTAAATCTAATCTTACTTGAATTACATTTAACTTGATTGTTCTGTGGTGTTTACTGGCACTTGAGTAGCTCATTGTTTTGCTACTTATTTACCCCTTTGCAAACAAGGCACACACCTTGCCTGGTGTGACCCCCCCAGACAGAGAGCAGGGGGCATTCCCACACCACAGGGTGGCCTGTAAGTCCTCCAGAGCTGCAACTTTTGGGGTATTTTTTGTGAATTTTTCCCCCCTCCATACATACACCCTACCCAAGCTCTGCAGCCACAGCTAAAGAGAATTAATTGCCTTTGGTCAGACACACCTTCCCTCTTCCTCAGTGTCTCCCAGCACTGTCTGAGAGGATGAAAAGACTCTTTCTGCCTCACTTACCTCTCAGATGGCTCTCCCATGTCCTTCTCTGTGAGGGACCCTCCCCTGCCTGCACCACACTTGCTCTGCCCTTGCTTCTGCTCCCTTTGTCCTCTTTTATCTCTCCCACACTCCTGCCATCAATGCAAAATCAAGTGATTGCCAATTGCTGCCACCTTCCTGCCATCAGTTTTCCTGCAAATCAAAAAGCAACACATGTGGATCCAGCAAGCCAAATGTAAAGGAGTTGTTTGGGTATGTGGATTGTCTCAGCCCTTGTGCAGAAACAAAGGCTGTAACCCCATGAAAAGCAGCGTGGTGGGTGCAGAGAAGGCAAGCAAAGCATCTTGCCCAGTTCACACAAACCCTTCGTGTTCCACTCTTTACCTCCCTGATCTTTATCTCTGGGTATGATGCAAAATGTCAGCAAATAATTTGGTTTTTACCACGTTTAATTCACTCAGTGCAAAAGCTTCTTATCTCAGGAAAAGCAAAACAAAGCCAGAAATTGTCCCACAGTGGTGGTGGGAGCTGTGCCTTCACCATCCTCCCCTCTTCCACACAGCCAGGCTGTGTTAAAAAACACTGGAGAAACCCATCTGCAACCTGGAAATCCAGACTTTAACATAAATTTCCCAGTGCACAAAATTACTTCACTTATTCTTTTCTCCTCTTTGATGTCTCTAAGAAAATTGGCAATTAACAAAATGAACTTAAGCTGATGCAATTTTATCTGGTTTGGTTTAGCTGAGCCCTGGGCACGAGAAGGATCCTGTCATTTTTTTTCACCTACACACTCTGTCTAAACATATTGTTTCAGAATTTGACTGCCAAATAGATTTCCCCCTCTCTAGGTATGACATTTGATGAGCAGGAAAACAGTAAACTGAGAGGGTTTGTTCTGGAGAAGAAAATCCCACAGGGATCCGAATGGGAGAGCAGAGCAGAGTGTGGGAGGGCAGAGGAGGGTTAAAACCTCTTCTCACAGGACCACCACGATGCCCCTCCTTGTCTTGCTGCCCTGCAGTGGGTTGGCAGGAGCTGGAACAGCTCTCCTGGTGTGCACCGGCTCTGAAGCCCATCCAGCCTGGGGTCAGCTGGATTCAGGTGCTGGCTCTGTCACTGCTGGTGTGTGACAGCCCCAAGGGACACTGTTGGATGATTCTCAGTGAGGGAAGGGGAGAGTGAAGCACTTTGAAGCTGGTCCCACACCCCTCACATCATCCCTGTGGACCAGGCTGAAGCAGAGGGGATGGGGGATGGCACAGGGCATGGCCCCACCATGCTCAGCAGCCTTGGCTGCACCTCACTCCTCTTGGACTTCTCTCCTCTCTTTGCAGCCAAACACAGAGATTTCTTCAATAACCAGAAATTTCTCTTGTGCCTGAACATGGAAAATCACATTATTAAAGGGCTGCTTTGCTACAAATTGCTTTGAATTTCTTTGGTGCTGTCACAGAATTTGGGTTGGGTTCTGCTTTTTTTAAGGCAGCTGGGGAGAAAAAAACCTGCATAAAACTGAAACCCAACTCCTCCTGGGGGCCCATCACCAAGCCCATAAAACAGCAGTGATGAAGTAACTCATTCCTTTTCCCCACACTCCTGCCTCGGGATTGCCTTGGCACACCCAGGTTGCTTTTGGTCCAAGTGAGGCATTTCTTTCCATTAGTGAATCAGCTGAAGACTTTCCTGGGACAACAAGCTCTTGTTAACAGGACAGAGCTCCTCAGGCCGGGGCTGCCAACGTGCTACTGGGAGTGTCAAGGGCTAAAGTGCTCCACAAGTGCTGCAGGAATTGTATTTCCAAGCACAATTCCAGCCCTGGAGAAGCAGGGAAGCTGCTTCAGTGAGGGCTGTGTGTCCTGACAGCACAATGGTTTCTTCTAAGAAACCACAGAAAGGTTTTTGCTGCACCTGTGAGAGGTGTTTAACCTGCTCTGTCCTGTTCATCTTCCCCAGGGAACACCTGAATTTTGCTAGAAATGAAAAATATAAATATTCAGCCCCACCTGCAAGGGCAGATATGACCAGATATCGAAGGCAAGTTAATACAACCAAGTTGTGAAAATTTGTTGGGGAAAAAACCACTTTTCCTTCTTTTCCTTATACTAAAAGAGAAATATTTCAGCAAAATTCCCCAGTGTTCTGTAGTTTGGACCAATTTTTTAATTTTTTGTCATGAAGTTGTTGCCTGCAGGGAGGAAAGACTCCCACCTAAGACTCACCTGGTTAAAATCCCAGGCTCTAACCCAGTTATCAACTTCTGTATGAAAAGGGAAGGTCCCAGTCTGGACTGAGCTGGCCTGGCTGACTGAGGAGGGCTCTGAGCCTCCACCAGCACCTCAGATTTGCTCCTCTAAGGGTTACATTTTCCCCTGTACATCAGTGGCCACAGCCCAGCACTTTTCTGGTGTGTCCCACAGATTGTTTCCAGGGATGTGGAATTTAATCTGAGTTTTTCCAGCAGCACAGAGATGTGGGGATGCTCCTGAATAAAACCCTTCCTTGTAGCAGAGGAGAACAAGTAAATATCAGTTTCTCTTTCAGGTTACAGAGCAGTTGGGGCAAACTGTACAAGTAAATCCAGCTTTATCTGCTCAGCCTGTTAAAAATTAACTGGGTGTACAGGAAGGGAAAGGACAATTTGTAGCTGACTCTGGGAGGGAAAAAAAGAGCTGGTAAAATACACAGTTCTAGAAATACTTAAGGTGAGGGGAAGGGATGCTGAGGGAACAAACAGGGACAACCAGGCTATTGAGGAAAGAGCCAGCAAACTCAGCCATGCAGAGTTGCTTCATTTCTGCACCAGTTCTGCAGGGATTCTTTCCCTTCTCTCCTTTTTAATTTTATGTTTGTATCCCAATGTCCCAGACAAGCTGCCTAAAGCTGCCACCCCAATCTACACTCTGTCCCTCTATTTCCCCAAGCCTTAAAGGACTTTTGGAGGATTCAGCCAAAGTTTTGTCCTCCCCAGGAGACATGACACAGGTAGCAAAAAGACATTTTGTGTTCCTCAGTCCTCCCTATGGAAACCTGCAAGGATGTTTGTTAATAAAACCAAACGGATCTGAGATGGAGCCTTCAGTCACAATGATGAACTGGCACAACTTCGGCTCCCACCGAGCCACGAAGAAAGGCAGGAGAGTCGCATCTCCCCCGGCCTGGGATCTGCTGCCAGTGACATTCCCGGCGCTGCCTCCTGGCCGGTCAGCGAGCGCAACCTGCTGATATCCCGCAGCAACTACAACCTCAGCCCCTGCACGGGGCTCAGGGAATCCTTGGGGCAAAATTCCCCTTATTTTACAATCAGAACCCGGAATTATTGGCCAGTGCCATTGGTTTGACCTTGTGCCCACGGGTTTTGCAGGCAAAACCTGCCCTGTAAGTGGGACAAGGAAATTCTTCCACAGTCCATTCTTGACACCCATTTCATTTTAGGGTGATTGGCTCAAAGAATATATTCACACAGCTGGGGAAAAGTGGGGTCATCACACCAGCCATGCAAGAGAGAGGAGCCAGCCCTTCCCAGCCCCTCTGCTCTCATGTGCTCCCTGTTTCCATCTCCTCATCCTCTCCCCTCTGCAGGGAAGGAAATGGTGCAAGTGCAGCTCCAGGGCCTGTGCAATGCCAGAGGGTTGTTCCACATCCTTCTGTTGGTGTGTGCCAAGCAGCCAGTTTGGGACTTTCACAACTGCACCCACCAACTGTTAATTAACAGCTCAGTTGCCCAAGACAGAAGTGCCACCAGCTTTGGGTCAGAGCTTCCTCATGCCCCAGGTGAGAGCTCTGCACCTGCCAACTCACCCAGGAAAGGCTGGAAATGCAGGAGTGCATGAGATATATTCCAGTAGGACATTTCTGATGTGTTTTACAAAGCAAGACACAAAGCTGTTAAGATCTCTTTTAGAGAAAAAGAAAGAAAAATAAATGTACACAGCCACGAGCAATTTGGAGTCAGCTCTGCACAGAGGAGATGGAAAAGAATTGCAAAGAACAGGTAGTTTAGAGCCACTTTAGAAAGTGCCAGACTGCCAAAGAGGACTCAAGAAAAGGTTTCTTCAGTATCTGTGCACCTGTAACGTGGTTGTACTTCCCTTCTCGTGCCTACCAGCTTGGCTGGCTTTACACCAAGACTTTGCAGGATGGATTGAAATGCTGCAATTCCTTCCTTGGTCAAATTTGGAGCATGTGAGTTCACAGAAGTCTATGAAAATCGTTCATTTCTCAGGTCTACAGGCAAAAGTTATCCAATGAGATATTTAAAACTCTACTAGTGCAAACTGGCAGTCAGGAATAAATGATAAAATCTGGTTGAGATCATTATTGCAGAAATCCCACTGGAGACCCCACAGCTGGGAATGGCCAGGCACCACCCAAAGGAGTATTTTCAAGTGGGTTTACAGTAGGAATAAGCTTCCAGGAGCTGGTTATGGAGCTTGGAAACACTTTCCTACCTCTCTGCTGTGAAATCTTCATTGAAAATGCCACCCATAGCACCTCCCCTGCTGTGTCTCCCTCTGCTAAGGAGACCTGAGGGATTTGCAGAGAATTTGAATAAGCAACAAAGGCTCTTTCTGGCAAGGATCACACAAAGTCCTGTCTTGTAGTTCAGGGGTAAAGAGCAAACCCTGAATACCCACCGAGAGCTCTCACCAGCACGTTGTAACATTTATCAGCCCAAACTCCATCATACTGAGCAACTTACAACCAAAAGCCCCATCAAAACTAGACTTCAGGGGCATAACATTTATAGAAGTATCTCTTTGGTGGCTGCAAGTGAGGAAACCAGCACTTCTTTCTGGCAGGATGAGGGAGAAAGCAGCAGGGATAAAATCAGCCAAACCAATTGTCATAACTCCAGGGAGGGCTAAAAGGTTGTTTAGGGATTAAATATTGTGAAACTTTTGTCTCCAATTACTTGTTCCATGGAGGTTTTCAGAAAACAGTGTGCAGATGCTCTTTGGAAACTAGAACTGGGGCAGAGACATCTGTTCCTCCTCTGAATAAAGTCTGCAGGACTTCCAGAAGTTTCTGTAACGTGGAATACCCAAGTTTGTGTGAAAGGGCCATGACTTATTTAAATGTCATATTAACCAAGACTTGTTTGTAAAGAAAGTCTAATGCTTTTCTGTAAGTTGTGCAGAAAAATTAAACTGAAGGATTAGAAGACACACTAAAGAGCCTGTTTTATAGTATAGTAGCTGAAACCAAGCAGGTACAAAAGGAATCCTTTTAAAACCAAGAATTTTTGAGCTCCATGACAGTTTTCCCCATGCAACTTGGGTTTGCAACTGTTGTTTCAGAACTTGAAGATGTTTTGATAAGAATTTTCCTGTAAAAACCAGGGGTTTAGTGTAAAGACTTCATGGATTTAAGTGAAATAATTGGCAATTTTAGCTGAGCAGGAAAAAACCCATGTTTTTATGCAAAAGCATCTGTATTTCTTAGCTTAAGTGAATACTCTTGCTATGCCCAGTACTAGAGCTTCATGTGCCCTTGGTCACAGAGCTCTGGTTGGCACATAACCCAGGGAGGAGGTACTGGAATGAGCAGGGAAGGACAAACTGGTCACATCCACTCTGCAGCTCTGCCCACCTTCTCCCTCCAAGTCAGCCCTCTGGACCATATTCCTGGTTCTTCCCACTTTGGGCCTAAATGTGGCCTTAGTTGAGGAAAGGGAAGAAAAGGTGTTAAGAAACAGTTCAGCCAGAGTTTGCTGCAATGTGGGATCGGCCGTTTGCCTGTTCCTGTGTGCCAAGAGCCCAACTATTTGGTGTGTCTTTCCCAACCAACTGCAGATCCCAGTGCCCAACATGGCAACACCACCTGCAAGGAGCTGTAAGACTTTGCTCAAGACTGATTGGCCAAGACAACAGACTAGTTCAAAACCACATAAATACCCCGGGTGGCTGCTGTTCCATGTCTTTGAGGGGATCAAGGCACACGGGTGAGAGAGCCCCACAATGTCAGCTCTCAGTCTGGTTGCTCTGGTCAGCTTGGTGTCCACTGGTGAGTTGGGTTTGCTGTACTACAGCTGGTCTTGGCTGGGTTTAGGCAGACACTAATGAATTGTTAAAATTCACTCCAATGCAAAGAATGCTAATTTTTTTCAATCCAGTTTTATGAAGAATTATGGTCATTTGTACAGCTATGATTATTATAAAATACGGAATTAGGTGTTCATTAAGGGTAATACATTGAAGTGGTTAGAGGTGTCATGAAGAATCAGAATTGTTAAGGCTGGAAGAGACCTCTAAGATCATCAAGTCCAACCATCCACCAGGCACTGCTGACTTGATTTATTTCACAAACTATTTTTTAAAATCTTTAGCTTTGATTTGCTTTTAGTATATATAAAGTAAGACCTCAAGGAAAAATGGATCAAATCTATAGAGCAGGTTGTACAATGTCCTTTCACTTAACAGTTTCAGAAATTCCAACGCCCTGCGAGTTTGCCTTTTCTGCTCTGAACACCCTATTTTGCACCTTGACACTTTCTGTTGCACTGGACTGAGAACATGGTTGAATTTCCCCCCTTTTCCCTCTCTTGCACGTGCAGTTTTTGCCAGGCAGCTGGATGCACACCCACCCCAGCAGCAGCACAGGCACTGGGCCCCCATCTGCAGCGGGAACCCCTCGAACCGGATCCGCGGCTGCGACAGATACGGCTGCGGCGCTTTCGGAGCCGACAGGTGATGTGGGGCGCAGGAGAGGGGCAGGGGGACTCACTGCTGCTTTACCCAAGGGGAATCTGCAGGCAGGAGACAGCACAGATAAGCAGAGCTGACACTCAGAATGAGAGAAGAGTGTTGTTGGCAGGATCTCACACCCAGTTTTGGCATATTCCTCAGCAATGTCCCAGAAGGGCAGTCAGAGCACTGCTGGTAACTGATGCAGGGGTGAAGCAGCAAGAGCATTACAGGACTTAGAGCCAAAGGAAATGGAACTATTTCAAGGATTTCTGGCATTCATGCTTGTTGCTTATAGACCAGATATTTAACTAACATCCAGCAACAGCCAAGTAGATTCATCCACACAAAGTCTGTCAGCGCCGTTGTCTTTAAGTAGGGATCTCATAACACAGCAAGTTGTATTTCCCTGAAAAATGCCTTTATCAGTAAAATGTCTCCCGCCTTCCCTGTATTTCCCTGTTGTCTCCTCTCCCCAGCCCCTGTAAGTTTCCACCCTCATTATGTCACTTCCAAATCTCAGAAAATGCCACACGTAAGATTCTATTTCCCATGGGCACGGGTGTATTTTGGGGTTGAACAATGATACTTCACTAGAGCAGCTTGAAATACCTCATGGACTCAAGAAAATTAAAAATAAGCTTAAATCTGATATTTCATCCCCCTTTAGAGAACGTCAGAGTAATGTGAACATTTTGCAATTTAAAAAAACAGATCAAAGCTGCTGTTTCCTAATTTCATTGCAGGTACAAAGATTGTGTTAGACAACCTTCAGGTATCTGGTATCGATACATAACATAAATCCTGACAGATGTCCGTGGTTGTGTGTTTGTGCTCCCAGGCACGGTGGCAAAGGAAAGCACGTGGGGGTGGATGTCATCTGTCGCGACGGAGCCACCGTGTACGCGCCTTTCAGCGGGCAGCTCTCCGGGCCCATCCGCTTCTTCCACAATGGAAATGCCATCGATGACGGAGTCCAGATCAGGGGATCAGGCAAGTCATTAACAGCAGGGGCTGCACAAGTGATGCCCTCACTGACTTGGGGAAGGTTGACCTTACACCCTCCTCTCCAGCACGCTGAGATTTTGGAAGGCAGCACCAGCAGGATGTAGTGTTTTCTGATGCTTTTCTTGGAGAGGAGGGAAGAAAGGAGTTGAAAAAGAGGTAGCAGGAAAACAACAACCCCAAATAATAAAACAAAAGGAAACAGTAAAAATAAAGCATTGGAAATATGCCCTCAGTTTTGCTGAGAGGATGTTTTCCTGTCCCTATTTTTCAACTCCTTTTTTGTCGCTTTTCCATAGCAAATCCAGGAATCTGATTTCATGGTTGTTGGTACCTTGACTACATTTCTGCTTCATCCTTACAGTGTCCAGTGAGAGGCTGGCAGGGGATGGGTCTTGCTCACCCCACGAGCAGATGCAGCCGATGTTCTGTTCTCTGACCTCCCTTCCTCTGCCATCTCCTCCAGGTTACTGTGTGAAGCTCGTCTGTATTCACCCCATCCGGTACCACGGCCAAATCCGCAGAGGGCAACAACTGGGGAGGATGCTGCCAATGCAGAGTGTGTTTCCTGGCATTATTTCTCATATCCACGTGGAGAACTGCGACCACTCTGATCCCACTCCTCTGCTTACGCCTGGTAAAGAAACCCCAAACAAAAAGAAGCAGCCCAGAGTAAGAGTAGATTTGCAGTCAAGGACCTGTGATACACTTTGAATTGTTGCCTTTAAAGCACATTTCTTGTGTGAGGTATTACCATCCAGCTCAGTTGTACATTCTATTTACATTTCCTAAAAGATGACAAAGCTTGCAGAGGAAAATCCACCTACATGCGTGGGATGTAATTCCAGTCTGTTTTTACCTATTGACACACAGTAGCTACAAAGATGAAAAACTTGAAACAATCCAAAAGTTAACTCTGATGTGCTGTGTTTCTGTGTTTCGAAGACGTTCCACCACTGCCACAGCAGGACAGACGCTGGGCCACAGTGTGTGCTGGGAATCCCACCAACGAGATAAGAGGCTGTGACAAGTACGGCTGCGGATACTACGGAGCTCCAAGGTGCTGTATAATTGAACACATGGGCTTTTGTTGCTCCTCCACTGAAGCAAGAGTTGAACTCTGTTTAGGTCTCTTAAGAATTACAGCTTTGAAGGTTTAGGTTGGACATGAGGAAACTTTTAGGCTGCCCACACTGTCCGTAACACCTCTCTGCTTGGAGGTTTTTATCACAGAATCACAGACTATTCTGAGTTGGGAGGGACCCACAAGGACCATCGAGTCCAACTCTTAAGTCAACGGCCCACACAGGGGATTGAACCCATGACCTTGGCATTATTGCGACCAAGTTTTAACCAACTGAGCTCACTCAGACTAACCCGTACCTGACCTGGGCTGATGTTGCAAACAGTCCTGACTCAAGCAGAGGGTTGGACTTGATGTCCTTCACACAACCCAACTTCCTGGGACTCTACAGTTCTATTTAATACTTTTTTCTCCAGCTCTATCAGATCACTCACCCTATTGAATCACCTACACCAAAAAACCTTTGCAGATTCTTCAGCCAGTCTGACACTATTCCAGTCCTAACAGCCCATTTCCAGATCTCACCATGTGCTGCCTGATCTCTCCCTGTAACACTGGGACTAACAGGAGGTTTCTCCAATTCCCCCTCTGCTTCCAGACGCAATGGGAAAGGGAAGCACAGGGCGGTGGACGTGATCTGTGCCGACGGAGCCACCGTGTACGCTCCCTTCTCCGGCCAGCTCTCCGGGCCCGTCAAAATCTTCCACAACGGGAATGCCATTGATGATGGAGTGCAGATCAGTGGCTCAGGTAAACTGCTGTTTCATTTAATGTAAGTCACACAGGATGGATTATCTGAGCTCTGTAGAGTGTCTTTGAGCTCTTCCCTTTCCCCACTTCCATCTTCCCTCTTCCACCAAGCCAACAAATCCAACCACTATGACCCCAGTGTCTTTGCCATTGTGGTATTTCCACTATTGCCATCTCAGTGGAAAGGGTAGGACAGAAATTGTTAATATTTCTGACATAGTACAAAAGAACAAATGCTTTGTGAGTCATCTGATGTTTTCTCTCCTTTTGTTTTCACCAGGATTCTGTGTAAAACTACTCTGTATCCATCCTGTAAGATACAACGGTGCAATTTCCAAGGGACAAGTCCTGGGGAAAATGTTGCCAATGCAAAGAGTATTTCCTGGCATCACCTCTCACATTCACATTGAGAACTGCGATCACTCGGATCCTACAAGCAATCTCGAAAGGGGCAAAGGGCAAAGAGAGTGAAATGGAAATGCAGTAAATTCCAAATAAATTCATCTCAGCATGCAAAAGTTCTTTTTTCTTCTCATGCACAAGTTTATGCTATTGCTGATGCAGTACTTTGAGCTTTACACAAGCAGAGTCTCTGCAGGATGGCAAAAGGGACTCACACAAGGAAAAAAAATCTGATTGTCTGTTTGCATTTACAAGAGAAAAGGGAAACTGGCAAAAGCTTTCTCAAAGAGCCTGAAAAATCAACTAAAATGCAAAGTAGCTTCTCCCCCATGTGGCAGAGAAGGTGCAATGCTGTCAGCTTCTCAAAGTACCAGCTGGACTCACTTAAGATCAACCAGCAGAGCAAATGCTCCAAAAAATCAGCTCATCAAAAATCACAATATTCATAAATACAAGCCCATTTATCTGGAAGTTTGGAGCTGGAGCAAGCAAGTGTCCCATGGCTGGACGGGACAACCTTAAAGGTCTTTTCCAGCCTTAGCAGTTCTACAATTCATGGCTTCACAGAAAAGCTGCTTGAGAGAGAGGGACTGAGAGGGGACAATACTCAAAGCAGCATTTGAGCAGTTTATCCCTGGACTGTCTCTCCATATACAGTCACTGGTGTTTGGCAATTCCCTAACACTGTCCTGATTGCTGGAGAGACAGGCAGGACTCCAGGACTTGCCCACCACCCACAAAACTTTTCCACGTTCCATTTTACAGTCTGCATGTCAGAAATCCTCAGCTTTCAGGCACAATGACTTCCCTGGGAAGTGATGAATTAATTCCCTTTTTTGGGATTGCTTCCATGTGTGGCTCCTGCTTCACCTACCGGGTGTGTGGGGTTGAGCTGCCACCCAGGGTTAAACCATGACAGGGACAAACACCACCACCAAATTACTGTAGAATTCTCATTATCAATGGGAAGACAGAACAAAGACAGCCTGCAAATGATTACAGCAAAATTTATACACAATGCATTTTTAGTTTACAGTGCTCAAAACATCAACAAAAAAATACACACTAATTTACATCAACTCACCATGCCTTTCCTCTTTTAAGAAAATAAATATAATAAAATCTTCTTTATTAAAAAACAATTAATAGTAACAAGTATTAAACAGTCCTGAACTAGGTATTTCAGGATTACCTTCAGCAGCCCTTTCTCTAGAAATCAAGGCTTACAGCACAGCTCCGTGAGATACAGCCAAGACCACTACAGGCCATCCTGGGCTCCAAGTGACAAGTAATTTAAGTGCTCTAAATCCTGGATTCCAGATAGAAAGGGGTCAAAGACAACTGTATTCCATTTATTCCTTCCTTCTCACCAGCCACACTTATGAAATCCTTCTCATCTCTTAGCAATGAAAACACAGAACAGCATTCAGCCATCAGTCTTTGATCACAAGGTCTTGAACCCAAATCCAAAGCTGTTCCTTATGTCCTGACAGTTCCCAAAGTGCTTTATTACTTAATCAATCAAACTACAAACTTCTGTATTCATTAATTTTAACAGTCTCTTTCCATTCTTTTAATGCATAGGACAAAACCAACATGCTGTACAACGCAGTCTCTGCAGGTTCACTCATGTGACAGAATTATTTAAAGTGCAATTTAATGCTTACAAAATACTTTACAGTTTAAGCTTATTAACAATTTAATATACTGCCTTGAGTTCAAACTAGATTACATCTGATTAACCTGGGCTAGAGTATTTTACTGTACAAGCTTTTACAATTAAAACATGAACATTTTTTAAAAAAGCTATATAAAACATCATGACAAATAATACTGTACTCCAAGTTGTATATACAGCCTTCCATAAAGGTAAGATTTCCTGAAGGAAAAAAGTTTCTCTTATTCCTGTTCTGACTACATCAGAAAGATTAAACAAAGACATGAGAAAAACCCAAAACCACTTTAAAGTGAATGGAACATTTCAGCTGAAGCTCAGAGAAGCCCAAGTTCACTGAAGTCTGAAGCACCTGTAAACCACAGACATACTTTCAGAACTGTTAAGTACACTTTAATCTATTTTCTATTTCAATATACAATTAATATCCTAGAAGGTTTTGCTGTTAGTCTGCTAGAGGTTCTCAAAGTAGAAAAACTCAAATCTGGAAGTAAGTTTTCACATTTGATTTTTAAATTCCTTATTTGCATAGAAAGTGACACCCATTTCACCCACAAACAGAGGGAATCTACCACGTTGGCATCATATCAGGGAACCACATTCTCCCGAGGTGTTTGGAGACTTCCAAATGGAGCCGATCCAAGCTGTAATCGCTGTCTGGGATCAGCACCTCCTCCATGATGGAAAGCTGGGTCAGGCGGCCCCCACACATCTTTACAAACTCAATGAAGCCCCTGCAGGTCACTTCACATTCCCCGAGTCCCATGGCTGTCAGGTTCTTGCAGCGCTCAGCAATCTGGATGAGCTCATCATCCAGGGGTTGGAGGCCGTTGGCACACACCACCAGCTCGATCAGCCTGGGGCAGTTCATGCCGATGCGGCCCAGCATGGCTTTGCTCACCGCCCGGCCGAAGTACAGGTGAGTAACAGGCGTCTCCTCCCTGAAGAAAACATCAAATTCATCTTCATACAGGAAGAAATACATCACAATGTTGACTTTGGGGGAGTGTTTGACAAAGGCATCCCAGCTTTGCTTTTTGATGGTGTGAAATTCAGCCTGTCCGGGGTTTTCGCTCACGACGTCGATGCGAAGGTGCTCCAGGTCGACGTGTTTTTCACTTGACAGAGCCAGCAGAAGTTCATCACTTAATATGTAGTAGTTCAAAGCCAGCTCCTTCAGTCCGTGACACTGATCAGCCACACAAAGGATGCCTGAGGAACAAGAAAGATTACTCTGTAAAATGAAAAGCAAATATCAGCACAGTTGTTTGCTGTAAAGCTCAAGCAAGTACTAATTCTGCTGGCTTGAGTTTTCATGCTTGTATCCAAAACCCATGAAATATCCAAGTTTGAGATAACCACAACCTTTTACAGGTTTTTGGCCATTAAAGACCCAAGCCTAACCAGTCACATTCATATGGGATCTGCTGATCTTCCTCTTTGCCCTTCCCTATGCAGAACTTCCTCAACTTTGAAGCAGCAACTGAAATCAGGTCAGACTCAGCTGCAGTTCCCACTATTCCCTTCTTCCTTCAGCTTTCATCTAAACTGTTTAGATCACCACCAGTAACCTTGTTTAACAGTTAAAATAGAGCCTTCCATGAGTTATGACATAACAACTTAACTGCTCCTTATCTGCTGAATACAAAGTACACAGGGTAAGTCCCTTTTTGTGGACTCCAGAAAAGAAACAGAAAACAGACGAGATCCAGATTCCCTTTCCCGAGCATTAAGGTTTCAGGAGAAAGGCAAGAGGGACCCCAAAGCCCTCTGAACTTTCTAGCAAGGCTGTATTTTGAAGGGGAGTGAGCCCTTCACCACCCTACGAGTTCAGATCCAGATCTGGACACACGAGGGCACTACAGACCTGGAAACACTCACAGTCTTACCCCACTGGTTTGTGGAACTTGTACACATTCACAGCACCTTGCAAAACCACTCCTGACAACTGCTTTAATCTCCTTTATCCCACCAAGCCGTAGCTGATTCACGGGTCAGGGACTGTGTGTGTCTGTTCCCACTGTTGCTTTGTGATCCATTTTTCACATACATTCACTACTCACCAGCAGGTGAAACATGAGGACAGCTGCTCATTTTAAGCAGTTTTAGAGTATCACTGTTGTTGGCAACAAGAACCTTCAAGGAAGGATCATCAACTGGTGTGTCATCTATCTTGATGGATGATAATGACTTAGAGTTTACAAAAACTACTGTCAGTGCTGAAGCAAAATGAGCCTGTTTGGAGAAATTGAAGAAGGGAAGAAAACATCTTACGAAAAGATACGCAGAACTTCTGCTTCTTAACCTCATGTTTGCACACACCAAGTACAAAAATAATCACTTCTCAGGCATCCCCTTTCTTGTGTAACAAAGAAAGGCTTATTCAAACATGAACATATGGGATCTTTGTTTAAAAACATGCTGCTCCACGTGACAAAAGTTAACTTTACACTCAGCAATTAACTCACCCACTCTGGTTTATTGTTTCACGGTAATAAAACAGAGATAAAAGGACACAGAGATGAGCCTGAAGCACCTCGTTACAGTTTGTGGGACATTTACCTTAGAGACATTCATGAAGCTTGGCTTGGCTGTAGAGATCAAACCCAGTGTCTTGATGGAACAATTCACCAACTGAGAAAGGATGTCACAAGCTGCTTCTGCTGACTCAGTACTGCTATCAACCTATAAAGGCAATTTGAAAATACCAAAGTCATTTTTCAGTGCTATTTAGAAAACAGTTTCTGCTGACTCAGTACTGCTATCAACCTATAAAGGCAATTTGAAAATACCAAAGTCATTTTTCAGTACTATTTAGCAAACAGCACCATGGACACCCAAGACTGCAACGCCCACACCTCTCAGCTGTTCTGCTCCAGACTGCAATTACCACAGGGACAAAGGGCAACAGTAATTAGAAATTTCAAGACAAGTAAGAGTTCAGGAAAGTTACTATTAGAAAGTTTTCCTGAGTATGACTTGCTGGGTATTTTTAGTATGAACAGAGACCTTAAATCTAAGTCTTCTCTTCAAATAATCTCATATGATTACAATACCATAAGAGTACTGGTGCTACAACAATGACACATGTTCTTTTGTAAATGCCAATTCTTACAGCTCAAAAGAGACTTGACAAAGCCTAGACATGCTCCAGCAAACTAATCCATTTCATCTGTATGGACAGCACCTTAAATAATGAACAGATTCTCAATTCATAAGCCTGCAGAGTAACTTTGGACAAACCTCTTCCATCTCACCTTCCTCCACTGTTTTGCACGACAACAGCTCTCTCTTTACTGTGTAGAAAATTGAAGGAAACCGTGTGCATGTGTGGAAATAATTGTTGCAGCAGTTGCATTTTTGACCAGGAGACCTGCCAGGTGCAGCCCTCGAGGCAGCTGACACAGAGCAGCTCATCCCTGCACACAGTGACGTGACCCTCAGCCCCTGCCAAGGCTTACCTTGAAGCTGACGTACTGCAGATGGTCAGCGTGCCTCTTGATAATCTGCTGAATGAGATCTGGATGGGTGGACTTTAAGTAAGAAGTGGCTGGCTGGCTGAGCTCAAACTCAAACCTCCTCCAGAGATCTGGGATGTGAAAAACCTCATTCCACCTGCGACAAACTGAAGATGCCCTGGCTCGATCCACCAGAGTCAGGAACTGGAAAACACGCAGGATGACGTGGTGGGGGAGGCTGCCCCAGTCCATGGAGGAGCACAGGGCAGGCTCACCAAGCACTGAGCCATAGAAACCAGTTTTCTGTTTTTTGCTCGTCTGTGATGTTTGAGGAGCTTCAGTTCCAACCACAACTCTCTGCCCAGCTCTCTTCATCATGGAAGGTTCAGGGACTGTAACAATCCAACGTGTTCAAGCTGCAATTTCCTGGAAGGGCTCACGAACAGCAGGTCTTTAGAAAAATACAGAAGATTAGGGGAGGAAGACAGGGCAGTGGGAACACAGATGAGATAACAAGGTAATAAAGTTTAAATATAGCAGGTTACTCTGAAAAGAAGCATGTCCATATGCCAATATCCAGTGCACAGATGCTGGCAAGGACCCCTCTCAGTACTTTTTATTTTCTACAACTTGATCTGTATTTGGAGAACTTGGGTTTGTTAATTCACCAAGTGTAGTTTCATGTGTTAGTATTTCATAGTACACAGAGCACTTTCTACAGAAAAAGAAAGTGCAAAACAGCAATTTAATTTAAGCAGAAAAACAAGTTTCAGTTTAAACTCAGCAGACAAACTGTGGAATGTACTCATGATTTCTAAGGGCAGTTATCAACTACAGAACCCAATCCACAAACTCCCTTTTTAAACACAGATAAACCTGGAAAGGGCGTGTTCACAACAGTCAGATTGAAAAGCTTTGCCCAGTTTCCCTTTGCTTTTTTTTTCCCCCAGTCATGTCAGGCAGGGGAAAAACATTTGTACAACTAACAACAAAAAGCTTCCAAGGCCACTACCAAAGCAGGGCACAGTAAGTGAGGTTCCCATGCTGGTTTTCAGCAGAAGAAAGAACAGTGACCTTGGAATTCAGCGAAATTCACTGAGGGACAACTGCCACACTGGCCAGAGCTCAGGAAGGAGCAGCCTAAGGGAAGGCTCTGCTTCCACAGGCTGAAGCAGTGCCATCCACCCAAGACCATTCCAGACTGAATTCTGTGATTCAGACAATTCTCAGCAACTTTGACTGTTTCAAATGCCACTTCATTTCACAGCAGGCTGAGGCCTCCTCTCAAAGGTCCCACTAATCAGATGTTCAGCCAGACCTTCCCTCTTCCCAACCAGTCTCAAGTGAGTATTTTCAAAGCAACCACACGTTTTTCAAGAAAGAACAGAGCACGTTATCTGGTTTTCTGCTGAGCAAACTGCCATGGCAATCCTCACAGCAAGCTTTTCTTTTTCCAGGCTGAAAATTTTCCATAGTATCCTTATTATGGGGGGGGAAAAACCCAAACAACCCCCCCAAAAGTGGCAGAAACAGCTGCCAAAATACACACCATCCTATCAGTAACCTACCTGGCAGTTTCCCCACCTTATAAAGCCTGACAGGACTAGCTGAGGAGGTGTCTGACACACAAACCCCATTTCCATGAATAGAAAGCAGGCGCATTTTTTGAGAAGTGGGAAAGAACAACCTATTCCATTAATTAGAGCTGTTCATATGACCAGCTCCACTACTGTTTGACCTCCTAACAAATTATCTCAACCAGCAAGGAATTCATTTTAGCAATTACAAATTTTCAGTCTATTTCAACTTCCAGTCCTGACTGGAATCAGCACCATATGCAGAAGGACAGGCTACCAACACTCTTTAAATGATATTAAAAGGTTTTCTTCCCTGGCTTACATTAACAGTGTTACTAAAGTAATGAAGGTGCAATCTCAGCATGAATAAATATTTTGCTACTAGATCATCCAATTATCATCCACACAACCACGTTTTATGACTTTTGAGTGCTTTAAGTCACACGATGAATGGGCATTCCCAAGCATTAAGTGTGGATGTATTAATTAACTATTACACAACTCTTAGTTGCTCATAGCCTTGCTAAATTTAGCAAAGGCCAAATACCTTTTCAGTCAAATACCTGCTGTTTGTTTTTCCTCCTCCCTCCTCAAGAGGAATTATATATGTAGCTGGTTGCTAAAACCACAGTCCAGAGTAGAAAATGAAATTAAACAACTTCTCTTCTCTGAGAAGCTTCTCTTTGCTATTGCTGTTTTCATGCAGATTTGCAACATCTTGGTTAAAACTTTTGCTATCTTATTTGAAACTTACTTGACCTTCATGGGTGCTGATGTGGCTCCCACAAAGTTCTGGCATCTGAGAACAACCAGAAGGGATTTTCCCCTAAACCACAGGCCAGTCTACAGAGCACAAGCAGCACATCCACTCCAGCTGCATGAAGGGCTGATGGAACACAGGCAGAACTTGTTCTTGTTGCTACAGCCTTTAAAAACTGGTTATCTCACAAATTTTAATGTTTAATATTCTATACTACAGCCCTTTAAATGTAGCAAGATCAATTCATTGCCATGGGATGCAAAGCCAGAAGAAGGTTCTATTGTTTATGTACTGAAAAGTTTTTACCAAACATGAAGCCCCAAAATTTACTGTAAGAATATGAATGCTGATTTCCTTCTGGATACTTAAACTACCAACAGTATTTCAGAACACAGCTGAAGTCACTAATCACAGTTCCATGTGCACAGTCCAGGCACTGCTCACTGAGAGGCTCACACACACACGTACCTCCAAAGAATGAGGAGGGTCCTGTCAAGTTACCAGCACCTTTCTGGTATCTGAACATCCATCCCACTCTGGAGTCATCCTGTGTGTGTGCAGGGATTCCTTAACCAGAAGGCAGGGACGGGTCCCAGAAGATGAACCAACCTGTGAAGCCATCAACCACATTAAAACTGTCCTGCAGCACCCGGGACACCACAGGGAGGACTAAAACCAGTTCTGGAACAGAGATGAGCAGCACACACTGCTCTGCAGGGCAGGTGTGGAGGCAGAACTACAGAATGTGAGAAGCAAATCAGTTGTACCATTTACTGAAAAATATCTTTAAATAATAGGAATTGTTGGGAAAAACCCAGGGGTTTTGTTAACTATTTTAGTCACATGAGCACTCTTGTGCAACACAGACACACCCCTGGATCCCTGAATATTACCTGAAGGAATTACAGCCATGGATAAGAAGTGTTTATTTTTTCAGGTTGCTGTAAATCAAAACCACATAAATCAGAAGAGTTTTACTTAAAAGATATGACTCCTAGTTCTTTGAAATTTAGAAACTCTTGGCTTCAAACTCTACTCACCTTTACTCCAAAACTATGCTTAGTGTGTCGTGATAATCTTGACAGTAAAACAAATACTTTGATCAATTAAAAACTACTTTGACCAATTAAATGGTATCTGGAAAAAGGATATCAATAACATAATAATACCCTCCCATATACTAATCTGAAAAGACTACCCTATATCTTAAAGAGTATCTTGGTCTGCTGTAAGAAAATACACCCAAACCCTCCACATTCAGTTCCCCATTTTACATTATTTGAAGATGTGTTAATGGAAAGCTACAGGAACAGCAACACCCACTGCATTACATCATGACAGATTTTAAAAGCAGATTTAGAATTAAGATGTTTACCAGGCATTGTGTTCAAGCACTTACAACATCTTTACAAACCCTGCACTTTGGGTTTGTTTTTTTTAAAGATAGGACACAAGGCTTTAGATTCTCCCAGGTCATACCATCACCTTATGGAAAACCACCCAATTAATATCAACTTTACAGCTGTAAAGTTTAGCAAAGGTGTTATTTATAAACACAAGAGAATCAGCCCCCACCTCCTGTGCAAAATCACACTCAGGCACTGCACCCTGTGCAGGCTGCTCAGCTCACACACCAGGAAATTTAAGAGCTGAATAGTCATGTGTGTCTATATGAGAAAGTTGATACTCCTTAGTGACTCTGCCCGTGGGTGGCACCTGAGGAAATCTGCCATTTATGGTGGCCTTGCATTGCACAGTCTCCAGGTGTCACATGTTCTCTCTGCTCTGAAGTGAGCAGAGTCTGCACAGAACTCATTGCACAGGTACTGCCAGAGTCCAACAAGCAGGTTTATGACACACATAAACAGAATACATAAATAACATTGTAACTGACAGCAAAACAGCAAGATGCAATTTAAAAATTCAACATAGAAATGTATTAAGCTTACAAACCACATATTCTGAAGCAACTTTCTTACCTAAAGAATGCTTCCAAGTTACAATAGGCAGTAACTGAATGACCTGAGGCAGCTGCAGCCATGGGGCACTCACATGCATCTGTCTGCTTTCCCCTCCTGTCCAGGTAAAATGCCACAGAAAACTTGCTTAGTTTTGAAAAGAATAATCCTCATATTACAACCAATGCAAAAGTGATAGGAAAATGTGCTGACATCCATTTTACATTTTCTTGCTTTAGCAAAGGAGCTTAAGGGCATCATCTCAACACAAGGCAGCTCATCCCACGTGAAAAATATTGTCATTGAGAGAAACGTGAGTTCAGATCAAGTATAAAACTGCTGGGAAACAAGTGTTGCAACTGCATTTACATGGCAGGGGTCAACAGTGCAGTGTAAACAGTGAGTTATTCAGTATTTGCATTATCATCACCACTAGAAGTGAAGTTTGGCAAGTAACACCGTAAATACGAGTGTAACCTCAGAGTGATGAAAACAGAGACTGAAAAAGCTAAACCAAATGTTCTTCCTTCGCTGAAAAAGCTGTGCAAAGGGCTGGGGAGCTGTGACAGGTGATGAACACACAGAGAGGCCTCATGGCACAGGCTGGGGGACTGTGACAGGTGATGAACACACAGAGGACACACGGCACAGGTTGGGGGAACTGTGACAGGTGATGAACACACAGAGGACACACAGCACAGATTTGGGGAGCTGTGACAGGTGATGAACACACAGAGGACACAAGGCACAGGTTCAAGGAGCTGTGACAGGTGATGAACACACGGGGGAACAGACAGGTGATGAGCACACAGAGGACACAAGGCACAGGTTGGGGAACTGTGGCAGGTGATGAACACACATGGCACAGGTCGGGGGAGCTGTGGCAGGTGATGAACACACGGAGGACACAAGGCACAGGTCGGGGGAACTGTGACAGGAGATGAACACACATGGCACGGGTTCCCACCCCTCAACGTGCCGCGGCCTTCGCTCAGCACCTGCCCCAGCCCTGGGCGCAGTCACACGGCAGGAGCTGCAACAACAACCACCCACCGCAGCCTCCTCCCTGTTTACGAGCTCCCCGATCCAGCTGACAGCCCGGGAAGGAGGATCACAGGGCACCACTCCTGCGGGTTCAGAGGAAAAGCCCCCTGCGTCCCTCCACACTTGGTTGTTTTAATACTACATCACAGATGAGTCTGTGTTTCAGTGTCTTCCAGTGTAATTAATCACTCACACCTTTACCCCCGAAGGTATTAAGAAGTTTTGTTTTATAAAAACACACCAAGCAACTGAAAGCTTTGTTGTGATAAACTTTACGTGCCTACCATGGGGGTGGGGGACGAGAACCCTTCCACCTGTTCTAAACTCAGCACTATCTACCCAACACTTCCCAGCGTGGCTGCAAACAAAAGTAATTATTAATAGTCAAGTCACATCTAAAATTAAGAAAAGGGCAGAAAAATCCACTTATAGTAATAAATGTATCAAATATAAGCAACAATAAAGTGCCTACAATGCTCAGCAGGCTTCTGAATTTCACAAATGTTGGACTGGTTACCTGTAACAGCTGAATAACCACAGACCAACCCCCTGAGGAACTGAGATTCTGTTGCACAGACCAGTCCTAAGACCCCTCAGCACAAAAGGAAGTTTGTATTTTTACACTGAAGATAAAAAGTAGAAAAATTTTCAGTACTACATTAAAAAATAAAAGTTACTGAAAATTATTGTCAACAAAAAAAGTATAATCAGGTGTACATCTAATGTACATGAGTGTCTAAGGTCACAAGAACCATCCAAAGCAGCTTAAATCATGTTAATTCATGTAAGCAGAAACGTTTATTAAAAAAAAAGCCCTCATTATCAGTGATGCAATCACAGACAAGCTTGTTAGGCAAACAACAGTGAATTGTTATCTCAGGTTGTTATCCAAATTGTTATCCAAGATAAAAAGCAGCAACACAATCACTGAAATGAAACACTTCAATAACTGATGAGGTTCATCAAGTCTATTCACATCCTCATTCGTGTAAAAGAAAGGATCAAAAATTGCTCCATCCAGCTCTTTGACCTCAACATGCTGTGATCGGCTGTTCTGTGCAGCTGCACATTATCCTGCTCAAACCACCTCAAATCCACAAACAATAACAGCGATTCAGCAAAAAATCGGGTTAAACGACTCTGCAACTTATCCTGGGACAGAACCATCAATTCCTGCTGAAATTAAGACACGAAAAACCTCTCCTGTGACAGGGGGGGCTTAGTGAGAATTGGTCAGGCAGCTGTTCATTGTTTCAGTTAAAAAAAAAAGGGGTTTTACTACTATTATCCAAAACATCACAGATCCAAGCCACAAAAAATAACTGTTTCCTCCAATTTCTAGATTCCCCTTTCAGTTCCACCACCAAGACTCAGCAGGAATTATTAAAACACCGTAAAATCAGGTTTCTAGCAGAGACATTAAAAACAAAACAACACAACCAAACCCAAATGCTTTTCACGAAAAATAAAAAAACCCTTTCAAATAACGAAGTTTGGAAATCCTCTGGGACGAAGCAGGCATCTTGGTAATTAAGCTTTAACTTTCTAACACCTGGGAATTGATGTTTACGGACGTGCCTTTAGCAGCGGAAACATCGGTCCCATTAATTAATCACAGTGTCCTGGAGAACTCGGGGATAGCACCGAGGCCAGTGCAGGGATTGGGAATTCGGGAGCACAGGGAAGCTGCTCAGCCTCAAATCCCACCGCGGAGTGCAGCTCAAAAACCAGGGAAAAACCACATTTCAAGCTGAAGTCTCTGAGTATCTCACCCTTCAGGACGATGAGCTCCAAGATTGAGCTTTTTCTTCATGTAGCAGACTTTTAATGGGTGGCATTTCTGCTTCTGCAGGGGATTATTGCTTTATTTTAATCAGTCCTCCCTTTCCTCAAAACTGAGCCTTGCGCCTCGCTCTCCAGGGATTTATCACATTTTTGGCATGTTTATGACAAATCCTGAGCAGACCTAAAAATAAACCACGCTCAGCTGGACACCTTAATGCTGGCATTAGCTCTGACTTAAGAAATACAAACGCACAGCGCTTTCAGTGATGAAATTCAGATATTGCTGCTCTGCCGATGGATATTGAGGAGCCCGAAGGGCCCTCGGAGCCCTCACGACACGGCGGGCCCTGTTGGGGCGCAGAAAAGCTCCTGAGGGTTCCCACACACTGCACCGCGGGGAAATAAAAATAAAACAAAGCGTTGTTTTCTCCAGCTTCTCTAGAAACGTTCCCACACGACTTTAGCGAGCCGTTTTAGCCCTTTATGGTGTAAAATCAGGCCCTGGGAGCAGCCGCTCCCACAGCGAGGTCCCGGCCCGGCCTGAGGGCTCCGGGGGGATTGCGGGCTGCGGGGGCGGCTGTCTGTCTGTCTGTCTGTCCCTATGTATGTATGTATGTGTGTCTGTATGTGTGTGTGTGTCTGTGTATGTCTGTGTGTGTGCGTGTTTATGTTTGCGTGTGTGTGAGTGTCAGTGTGTCTGCCCGTCCGTGTCGCAGCCCAGGCCGCCCCCGCGGCCCGTCCCCCCCGCGGTCCCCGGCGCTCACCGCCGCCTCGGCGCGGCTCCCTCGCAGAGTCAGGCGGTGCCCAGCGCGGAGCAGGAACAAGGGCAGGGGAGGCAGGAGGAGCAGGAGCTGGGCACGACCGCGCTCCGGCCCCGCCGCCGCCGCCGCCCTGGACACGCCGCGGCCCGAGGGAGGAGCGGCGGCCCCGAGCGCAGGCGCCGCCACGTGACGGGGGCGCCATTTCGCGCCGCGGGGCCTCGGCCCGGGGCTAAAATGGGGCGGGGGGACCGCGAGGGGGACTCGGGGCCGGGAGGGGGACGTGGGACCGCGAGGGGGACTCGGGGCCGTGAGGGGAATCGTGGCCATGAGGGTACCCCCTGGCACTCAGGGACGGGTCCTGCCCTCGGCCCTGTCCGTGCCCCACTCCAGAGCAGCCCCAGAGGTTGGTCCCCCCTCAGCGCCTCCATCTCCATTAGGTTGGGAAAGAGCTCTGAGGGCCTCGAGTCTGAGCTGTGAGCAGATGCCACCTTGTCAACCAGGCCATGGCACTGAGAGCCCCATCCAGTGTTTGCTTGGACACCTCCAGGCACGGTGACTCCACCACCTCCCTGGGCAGCCCCTTCCAATGTCTAGTCACCCTTTTCTGTGAAGAAATTCTTCCTAATGTCCAATCCAAGCCTCTCCTTGTGCAGTTTCAGACTATGTCACCTTGTCCAACCTTACCTTGAATGTTACAAGGGTCAGGCATTCACAGCTTCTCTGGGCAACCTGTCAGGGCCTCACCACTTCTTCCTAATGTCTTGCCTAAACCTGCCCGCTTTCAGTTTAAACCCCTTACCTGTTGCCCTGTCACTATCTGCCCATATTAAAAGTCCCTCTCCCCCCTTTTTATAAGTCTCATTTAAGCACTGGAAGAGGCTCTAAGGGCTGCTCAGGTGAACACCCACAGCCCTCTCAGCTTGGCTCTAGAGCAGAGCCGCTCCAACCCTCCGAGTGTCATCATTCCCTCCTCTGGACCTGCTCCAGCAGGTCCATTCTTGTGCTGAGGACAAGAAAAGTGTTTGGGAAGCAGAGAAAGACAAGCAAAGCTCTGTGACCCTACAGTGAGGGAGCTCTGTCCTTTGGGACAGGAGGCTCAGAACTGATGCAGGAGCAGCATCCTCTCATGGCCTGACATTCCTGCCCCCTCAGGGGCAGCCTCAGCCCCCAGCTGGCACCTCAGGAGAAGTGGGGCACAGGCTGCTGTTACTGATTTTTAGCTGTCTGTTGGCCATTCTGCACATCAAGGCTTTCCCTGCTTGCTGTGTGTATCCTCACGGCCTCCCCAAGCACCCTGCCAAGGACAGAGGGCTGAGCACTGCATCGTGTCCAAACTGCAGCTGCCAAAGCATCTCTTTTAATGCACCATCTAAAGCATAATTTTTTAAAAAGTGCAGATTTTATCTGTGCAGACATACTGTATAACAGCTCATCACTAAGCTCTATTATTGTACTTATATCTGAACAATGGAGTTTTTATTACTAACTGCTACAAAACACTTGCAAGCCACTGATTTCCTGGCTGTTTCCTATAGCAATTATTAACCATTAGCAAACCTTTATATCATCCTTTTATCAGGAGGTAATGCTAAACATGAGCAGCATTTCCGTGGTAGATTACATCTGCCCTACATACAACCAAAGCTGGCAAAATGTACCTGAGTATTTGTGGGATGGCAAAATACAGTTTCTTCACACACATCTGAAAAAATAGAACATTAGCATGTTGAAGGACTGGTGAATATTTATCATGCAGTGACTGTGACATCTTCAAAGTACACAATTTCTTCAGAAAAAGGGAGAAAATGATCCAGTGCACACTTAAAATAAATAGAGTTTAGAAAATCTACAAAAATCACTCTTACCTGTATGGCTCTTGACTGATTTATTCAGAGCTTACAGGAAGTAGGAGATTCAATTCCAGGTAATTTTTTCAAGCACTCTGCTCGTAGCATACACCTTTAAACTGATTTTTTTTCCCAGTAAATACTGCTACAAAAAGCATCTGTATCTTAGGAGTTACTCTGTAGCCAGTAGTAGAGGATAGATTGTAAACAGAGATTAATGCAGATTTGCAGTGAGCATCTAAATCCGCCAGTCATGGGTTTCTTTGGTGCATTGCCAGTAACCTTTGGGCTGCTGTGCAGGAGCAGCTTCAGATGTACTTTGGAAAGATTCATACGGGGCAATCTCTGAGTCTTTCTGTATAGAAGAGTTTCCTGTTTTGATCTAGCCTGGCAGAGGCATCTTTTATACCCAACTTAAAACAGACAAATATAGAATAATACAGAAGGATTCTATACATTTTGTAGCTGTTATTTTATTGCTCAGGTGCTTATGGGTATATATGAATAAAAGAAAAATCAGCTGTGGATTTGACAGTACTGGAAGGAAATAGGCACAAACATGGGCACACACAGGAGACTGTGTCTTCTCCTCATCTCCCAGGTGCCTGGCACAGCTTCTGCTTTGTGTCTGCAAATCCTTCTCATACACAGGATGCAAAGATGAAAGGGAACTGCTCCACTGGATCACAGAATCACAGGATGGTTCGGGTTGGAAAGGACCTTAAAGGTCACCTTGTTCCAACTGCCTGCCATGGGCAGGGACACCTTCCACTAGACCAGATTGCTCCAAGCCCCATCCAGCTTGGTGTGGATACAGGTCAGGATGCGGGATACAGGGCAGGATGCAGGATACAGGGGAGGATGTGGGATACAGGGCAGGATGCTGGATACAGGGCAGGGTGCGGGATACAGGGCAGGGTGCTGGATACAGGGGAGGATGTGGGATACAGGGCAGGGTGCGGGATACAGGGCAGGATGTGGGATACAGGGCAGGGTGCGGGATACGGGGCAGGGTGTGGGATACAGGGCAAGATGCGAGATACAGGGCAGGGTGCGGGATACAGGGCAGGGTGCGGGATACAGGGCAGGGTGCGGGATACAGGGGAGGATGCAGGATACAGGGCAGGATGCGGGATACAGGGGAGGATGCGGGATACAGGGCATGGTGCTGGATACAGGGCAGGCTGCGGGATACAGGGCAGGATGGTGGATACAGGGCAGGGTGCTGGATACAGGGCAGGATGGTGGATACAGGGCAGGATGCGGGATACAGGGGAGGATGGTGGATACAGGGCAGGATGTGGGATACAGGGCAGGGTGCTGGATGCAGGGCAGGGTGCGGGATACAGGGCAGGGTGCGGGATACAGGGGAGGATGGTGGATACAGGGCAGGGTGGTGGATACAGGGCAGGATGGTGGATACAGGGCAGGATGTGGGATACAGGGGAGGATGCGGGATACGGGGCAGGATGTGGGATACAGGGGAGGATGCTGGATACAGGGCAAGGTGCTGGATGCAGGGCAGGGTGCGGGATACAGGGCAGGGTGCGGGATACAGGGCAGGATGCGGGATACAGGGCAGGGTGCTGGATACAGGGCAGGGTGCTGGATACAGGCCCTGCTTGTCTAGGCCATCACTGCCCACATCATCCAGCCACTCAAAGTCAAGCTTAGCCTTCCCCCTGTGGTTGTCTCTCCTGGAACCAGATTTACAGAGAAATATATTCTACTCACTTCTCGTGTTTATGATTACAGGAATATTTTGCATAATATTTCACACAGATTTCATAATATATACTCCTGTACTTTGATCAGTTGTGGTATTCAGTTTTTTTATCATTGGGCTTTGAAGTAGTAATCAATAAAAGCAATTTGAGTAAAGCCATGAGTTCATTAGAATAAAAAAGCTTTCAGGAAATCAAAAATTTCCTTGAGACCAAAGAGTGCATGTGTTAATTCCGAATCAGTATGCCATGCACTTGGAAGCTTAACCAAAACTGTGTGAAAATTCATGATTATTAACCATTTCTTACCCAGCTTTTTACAAAAGGACTCCAGAAGTGAGAGGAATGAGTTGGAAAAAAAATCTAAGAAGATAAAGTCAAGGATGTTTTATTGTCAAATCAAGTAAGAAACCCTACAGTGTTGTGGTGTACAAAGCCAGTTCATACAGAGAGTTCTCAAAAAAAAATCACTGCCAGCTTTTTTATCTTGCTGACTCTGGCATAGCTGAATTTCATAGCAGGACTTACACATTTTAATGCAAGCTCTGCTTTGTTTCTGTCATGACAACAGTTCTGACAAATCCACACAGCCACAGGATACTCTTGGGCTCAAATTTCACACAGGCATTTCCAGGCTGAAGGATATTCAGGCTCAGTCCAGCATCTTTCTGAGAGGAGTTCTGTTTGTATCGATGTGCTAAGCCAAGCAAGTCCTGTGTTGAAGCTGCTCCTTTTAAAAGCTTAATTGTCATTCTGAATTTAAAACCCAAAGACTCAAACTTTGTGATCAAACTCTGCAGCTTTAACAATTTAAACTTAACGGGGCAGGCTGGAATAGTGAATGATGCTCATGCCCAGAAAGTGGGTTAGTATGTCATGTGAGCTGGAGGCTTGTGAGCTGCTCTGCTAGACAGGCAGCAAGAAACAACCTGGTCTTGTGAGCTGCTCTGCTAGACAGGCAGCAAGAAACAACCTGGTTTAGGAATAGAAATCACCCAAGTTCCTTTGTAAATGTTTCCAGCGCCTGCATTGAATCTGAAATACAACTAGGGAAAACAATGGCTTATTTACATGCCTGTTTGCAAGTGCCTTCCTTTATAAGAATGAGTTAAAACATGGGCTTAGATGGATAAATCTTTATGAGATGAGCTTTTAGAAATACAAAACCAGTCTCATATTGTCTCTCCAGAAACAGGCATGAATCACTCAAGGAAGTAACTCCAAGTATGTAGCAATCCAATCTCTTTGTTTAGTTCTCTGATTCTATAAGATGGTATATTACAGTTGTTTTATATATATGCTAGACATATGTCTTTTAGACAAAATTGTTAATAGGTACAGTTAGCAGTGCCCATTAAACTACAAAACAAGGACAAGAAAAATTATTGATAAGTGCTCTGTACTTTCTGTGGAAAAAGCCACCACAGAGCTGTATTAATAGTTTATAACTTGTCTGAAAATGAGCTATGTGGAGATGCTGAATTCCTGGTGGCATCTGCAGGCATGTTACTCAAACTCCATTGGGCCAATGTGCTTTAATCTCTAAATACACATCTATATAATCCCTCTGTCAGTTCTTCAATCATTAACTTGTTGAATAGGATTTCAGTCAGGGCACCCCGAGGGCTGGCTGGGGGCCAGGGGTGCTGCAGCAGGCTGGGCAGGGGGCACTCACTGTCCAGCTCAGCCAGGAAGCCCCAGGGTGGCACCAGGTTCAACCAAGAGCCCACGCCATGGGGCAGTCCCTGGGAATGGGGCAGTCCCTGGGATGGGGCAGGTCCCTGGGGATAGGGCAGATCCCTGAGATGGGGCAGGTCCCTGGGGATGGGACAGATCCCTGGAATGGAGCAAGTCCCTGGGATGGGGCAGTCCCTGAAATGGGGCAGGTCC